>VWZF01001225.1:661421-696966 GCA_013396755.1 Sclerurus mexicanus
GGACCGGCCCCGCCCGGAGCCCCCACCCGTGCTCTCCTCACTGCTGCTGCTGCTGCTGCTGCTGCTGCTGCTGCTGCTGCCCGGCCCGGGCCGCACCGCTGCTCCTCGCTGCCGCTTATCCTGCTCCTGCTCCCGCTCCCGTTCTCCGCCGCAGCCTCACTGGGCGGCGCCGGGCCGGCCCCTCCGGGCCGCGCACCTGCCGCAGGTNGGGCCTCGCGCGTTTCCCTTGCCGGGGAGGGCCAGAGCAGCAGCGGGGAAGGGGGGCAGAAAGCGGCATCCAACTGCTCCCTGTTTCTCATAGGTCGGAGTAATGAGGAAGAATTTTATATTGAGGGTGGCAGAGCACTGGGACAGGCCGCCCAGGGAGGTCGTGGAGTCTCCTTTTCTGGAGACATTCCAAACCCACCTGGAAGTGTTGCTGGATCACCTGCTCTAGGTGAGCCTGGCTTGGCAGTGGGCTTGGACTGGATGATATCCAGAGGCCCCTTCCAACCCTAAGGATCCTGTGAAATCAGTGGGAAATAACGGGTCAAGTCTAGTATTGAAAAACTAAGGTCATGCGTGGGGAGGAGCAGCACCTAAACAGACTCTGAACTGCTCGAGGGCAGCGCGGAGTGGTGGCTGTGAACAACCCTCTGAGTCGTGCAGCACTTGACTTCTGGAGCAGCAGGGAGGGAACAGGGACCTGCCTGCACATTTGCTGTTCAGAACACCTGGCCTGGGATAGGGAGAGAAAATTACAACAAAAATGACCAAATTTAATGGAACAGTCTCTGCAAAAAGAGGAAAAATACCTTAGGACTTTGGTGGAGGCTGATGTGTCATGATCTAATAATGAAATCTTGATCTGTTGTGAAAATGGGCTCTGAAATGCTACCAAAATGAAAAAAAATAGGAAACTTTTTTTTTTAACAGATATTCTCTGTGTTTGAGTTGTTAATGCTATTATGCAGAGTCATAGAAAACAGAAGTATAGATGGGATCAGAAATCACTGGAATGTTTTTCTGAAGCTTAACACAATCTATTACTGGCAAACAAGATGATCACAACCAAGAAATTGCTAACTTGGCTGCATGGATTAGAGCTGTGCCTCATTTTGTACATGCTTTGTCTAAACTTCTGCTTTCATCAGGGGATAACAAGCTCTGATGGTTCTCTGCTCTAGGAGGGCTTTTAATATTATCTGCTTCTCAGCCTGTATAATCTTACCTGTGTGCTGTGAATCCCTGGCATTTTGCCAGGTTTGTTACAAAACCATTGGTTAATGTTTGGGCTTTTCACTACCTGCTTTTCTGTTGCAATAAGAGAGACGCAGATTAATTGAACAGGAAAACAAGAGTTTAGTTTTGTAAAATATATTCTGGTGTTTACCTTAGAGTAAAATCAGCCCTTAATAACAATTCAGGGAAAACATCCTTTGCTAAGGGATTATCAGCTGCTGTATATTTGGGAACCATTGGCCTGTACAAATGTTTTTGTATAAAAATATCTTAATTAATGTGAATCCTTCTTTCCAAACATGGTGTTCCAAAGGCAGTAGTAATCACTGTCCCCATGCGCAGAAAGACAAACCAGCAGGGAAGAAGATTGGCCTGGCTGGACAGGGAGCTTTGGGTGGAATTGAGAGAGGAGAGATTATGACTCTGGAAGAAGAGGTAGACGACTCAGGAGGACTATAAGCATGTCATGAGGTTATGCGGGGAGAAAAATTAGAAGGTCCAAAGCCCAACTGGAACTTAATCTGGCTACTGCTGTAAAAAATGACAAAAATGTTTCTATAAATACATCAGCAACAAAAGGAGGGCTAAGTAGAATCTTCATGCTTTATTAGATGCAGGAGGAAATAAGTGACACAGGATGAGGAAAAGGCTGAGGTATCTAATGTTTTCTTTGCCTCAGTGTTGAACAGTAAGACCAGTTGTTCTCCAGATACCAGCCCCCTGAACTGAAAGACAGGGATAGGGAGCAGTATCACAGAATCGTTAAGGTTGGAAAAGACCTCTAAGATCATCAAGTGCAACCTTTGACCGAACACCAATTTGTCAACTAAACCACAGCACTAAGTGCCATGTCCAGTCATGTCTTGAATACTTCAGGGATGGTGACTCCACCATCTCTCTGGGAAGCCCCTTTTAATTCTTAATCACCCTTTCAGTGACAAAATTCCTCCTGAACTTCCCCTGGCACAGCTTGAGGCTGTTTCTTCTTGTCCTGTTGTGAGTTGCCTTGGAGAAAAGACCAACCCTCATCTGACTACAACCTCCTCTCAGGTAATTTAGAGAGTGATTATGTCTCCCCCAGCCTTCTTTTCTCCAGGCTAAACAGCTCCAGCTCCCTGAGCTGCTCCTCATAGGACTGGTATTCCAGACCCTTCACCAGCTCCATTGCCCTTCTCTGGACACACTCCAGCACCTCCATGTCCTTCTTGAAGTGAAGGGCCCAAAACTAAACGGAGGATTTAAGGTCGGGCCTCACCAGTGTCAGGTACATGGGGATGTTCACTGCCCTGGTTCTCCTGGCCACATTATTGCTGATACAGGTCAGGATACAGGTGGCCAAGAAGGCCACCTTGGCACACTGTCGGTTGTCATCCAGCAGCTCTAGGGTCTTTTCTACCAGGCTATTTTCCAGCCCCTTTTCTTCCACTGATGGAGCTGCTGGAAGTGCTCACTGAGCTACTTTCAATCATTTATGAATAGTCCTGGTCAGCTGGGGAGGCTCTTGTCTGGAGGTTGATAAATGTGATGCCTATCTACAAGAAGAGTTGGAAGGAAGATCTCAGGGAACTTCAGGCCTGTCAACCTGATGTTGGTACCAGAGAAGGTCATGGAGCAGCTCATCATGAGTGCCATCATGTGGCATGTAGAGGGCATCAGGCCTAGCCAGCACAAGTTTAGGAAAAGCAGGTTCTGCTTGACTGACCTGATCTTCTGTGACCAGGTGACCCACATAGCAGATGAGGAAAAGGCTGTGGATGTTGTCTGCCTGGACTTCAGTAAAGCCTTTGTCACCATTTCCCACAGCATTCTCCTGGAGAAAGTGGCTGTTCATGGCTTGGACAGGTGCATTGTTTCCTGGGTAAAAAACTGGCTGTATGTCTGGGCCCAGAGTGGTGCTGAATAGAGTTACATCTGGCTGGCAGTCAATCATGAGTGGTGTTCCCCAGGGCTCAGTATTGGATTCAGTATCTTTATCAATGATCTGGACAAGGAGATTGAGGGTAGCTGCAGTCAGGTCACAGACAACTCAAGTTGGGCAGGAGTGTTGAACTGCTAGAGGGTAGGAAGGCTCTGCAGAGGCATCTAGACAGGCTGGATCAATGGGCCAAGTCCAGCTGTATGAAGTTCAGTCAGGCCAAGTGAAGGGTCCTGCATTTGGGCCGCAACAACCCCCTGCAGCGCTATAGGCTGGGGGAGGAGTGGCTGGAAAGCAGCCCAGTGGAAAATGACCTGGGTGTCTTGGTTGACAGCAGCTGACCATGAGCCAGCTGTGTGCTCAGGTGGCCAAGAAGGCCAGTGGTATCCTGGCCTGTATCAGAACCGGTGTGGCCAGCAGGAGCAGGGAAGTGATTGTCCCTCTGCATTGGTGAGGCTGCTGTTCAAATCCTGTGTTCAGTTCCGGACCACTCACTACAAGAGAGACACTGAGGTGCTGGAGCGTGTCTAGAGGAGGGCTGTCCAGAGCTGGTGAATGGAGAGTAAGTCCTAAGAGGAACAGCAGGGGGAGTTGAGATTGTGAAAAGGAGGTTGAGGGGAGACCTTGTTTCTGTCTGCTGCTACAAGAAATAAGTTCCAAGTGACAGAGTCAGAGGAAATGGCCTTAAGTTGCAGGTGGAAGGTTTAAATTGGGTACTAGGAAAAATTTCTTCACCAAAAGGGTTGTCAAGCATTGGAAAGGGCTACCCAAGGAAATGGTTGAGGCCCTGGAGATATTTTAACAGATGTGTAGACATGGTGCTTAGGGACATCGGTTAATGGTAGATTTGGCAGTGCTGGGTTAAAAATTGGATTCAAATGATCTTCAGGGTTTTTTCCAACCTAAATTATGCCATGATTTTGTGAAACAATTCATACATACAGGTTTGTAAACCCATAATGGTGGTTTGCACTGTAACAAGTTTGTAATGCAGGTTAGTCTCTGAGGAGCCCTTATTAGTGTAAGGTAATATAATAATTAATTATTAGTATTAAGCCTGAGGAAAGGGTGGACAAGTCAGGATGAGTGTTAATGGGATGGATTTTTTTTAATCAAATCATGTGTTGTAAATAATTTTTAAATTGCCTCTTCTGTGTTACTGGGTTATAAAAAAAGAACCATAATGGTATGTGGTGTGAAAAAACTAATTGGCACGATAAGCACTTCTGTTTTTTCCAGTGAAATATAGACTCTTTTCGGTTAAATTTTCTATTCAACTTGTTTATTCTTCCTGCTTTAAGTTTGCTTAATTTTCTTTAGTTGTTCCTGAAGAGTGATACATTTTTTCTCCTAAATTTATTAGAAATAAAGCTGAGATTATTGCTGAAAAGAGTACTAAACAGATTTCTAGAACTGCATTTATCTGTAGTATTCTTTGCTGGTTAATGGAGTACATTCATTCTTAAGTTTGCCACATCCAGTGAGAGTGGATCACAGAAAGTACAAGCCTTCATGAAAAACTACATTTTCTTTCTACATTGTTGTGGAAGGATCCTAATACTGAAATATCTATTGACTGTGTTCTTTGTAATGAAATAAGTTGATATTTGTTACACAACAAAATACAATCTAGTTAATGTGCATAACTACATTAACGATAAGGGTTCCTCATCACTGAGAAAATAATGAAATACCCAGCAAAATATGTAATTACAGTATATGAAGAGGCACCAGAAAAGCATTCATTTTCATTTAAGCAAAGAAATAATTAAAAGTGGAGGTGAACCAAAATGCAGTTTGCTCATTTTACACTTACATAGCTCATGTAATTAATGGTTGAGCTCCAGAAATGAGCTTAATATGATGCTGTTATATAAGTCAGCCCATTTCTCTCTGATGACTTGTCCACTATAACATAAGCTGAATGGGCATCTTACACCTGGCACTGGCTTACTGATCTCCTCCATGGATGGAGGAACAGTTTTAAGTCAGGTGTACTGTTAGCAAAGTAGTTTTGGCTGGGTCCTCAGAAGATTAATGCTTGTTGTGAATCACTGAGTATGAGTATTGTCACCAGAGATTTAGACTACATAAAATCATTTCTGAAATGGCAATTAACTTACTGGGTATGAGGACATTAGATGACAGTTACAGAGAGATTTGAGTTTCCTGATTCGGTTGTTGCAATCCATTATAAGCATTTAGATACAGCCAAATACTAGGTTTCATGGGACAAAATGCTATTTATAGCTGCAGAATGGGAAAGCAATAGGTTGGGTAAGACATTGAAGAAGTCATGAAAAACAGATGCTGTAATGAGGATTCCTAGCAAGCTGTTAAAAATGACTTTTTTTGATAAATAAGAGAATGTTAGATAAATGTAAGGAAAATAAACTTTCTTCTGTGCAGCATTGGTAATATAGCTGTAAGAATGCAATATCTTACTTAATCTGCATTTCAGAATGGTGCAGAAGTACTAGAGAGTTGAAAGCATGGTTGTAAAGGAGATCTTGGAATTGAAAAACAAGATACATGCTTAAAACGTGTTAGGAGTCTGCTTGTTGTGAGTAGGTGTTTATGTGTTGAAGACTTGTATTTCCCCTGTCAACCCTTAGGTTACTGAGAAGAGCATGATATTCCAGCAGTTGATAAATCAGTATTAATTAACCTTAGTGTAAGGAAAGTTTTCATACACACACACAAATGGAAAGACCAGGGAATCTGAACTAAAATCAGAGCCTTGAATGCTTCCTTACAAAGGTAATTGAATGCCGAGTGTGACAAGATAGACTTAACTGGAAAGAATTGTGAGCAGTCAGTGTTAAACACTTGGTTATGAAGGGGACCTGATGAATGATGCTGGGAAGCATTATTACAGTCACTTGGATGAACTGACTGTGCAGAAAAATAAGTGGAGTTAGAAGCAGGTTTTTGAATGTGAGAGGATGAAAGCAAGTAAAACTTTTGTTACAAACAGCAGACAGAAAAAGAACAAAAGAAAAGCACTTGTTTGCATTTGGGGAAGGTCTGAAAGAAGGACGGAGCTACATAAGAAACAACGAAGGTGAAAAAACAATTGAGAGAATAGATGCTTGGATCAATATACCTAGAGATAGACAATGGACATGAGCGTGAAATGGATTCAAGTTTTCTATCCTGCCAGTAGAACCAGTGCTTCCATTTCTGTCCGGGAATGGGTCAGAGATTAATGGAGAGACTGGAGTAAGAACTCAAAAAATTAAACATTGGCTTAGATAACTCTCAGTGGAGTCCTTGTTCCTAGAAATTGAATGAGAAAGCATGGCTTCTTAAAAGTGATTGACAAATGGTTCCAGTACAGATTCTGTGATTTAAATTTCTTATCCTTGTATTGTCTTATTTTGGAGATGTTTGTAGGATTAGTTTCAATGGGTCAGCTCTCTCTGGGTAGCTTGGGCACTAGTTTTCTGTGACTGAAAATGTCACTACAACTTAAAGAGCTTGAAATGTAAAAAATTAAGGGAGAAGATGGAGCTTCAGAGAACTTGAATACTAACATCTTCTACATAAAAACATCATGATTAGATCAGTCAGAAATACAACAAAGGAGAAAGGAATACCAGAGAAGGATAGGTAGCAAAGATAAAGTGTAGATAACATTTAAGAAAAACATGGTTCAAGTTCAAGGAGGAAGGTAATTGCCCTATGATTTCTTTTGTGAAATTTCTCCCTTCACTCCCCAAATATGACTGTCAGTCCATACCTTAGGAAATACTGTGCATCTGCAAGGAACTTCAGAAAGCCTCGAAAGACCAATATGGGATGTAAAACTGAATGTGAAGTGGGTAGAAATTATAGTGGGACAGGTGACTGGAAAACAAGGATTGAAGTTTGCATATGTAGGATGAAAATAAGGCTTTACATCAGTGTTGAGATGAATGGTAACAGTTACAATGAGTAGTGTGGGTAAAAGATTTGGTTAGAATTAAACTAACATCGCGGAGGATGCAGGGAGAAGAGCTGCTGTGAAGTCAGTTCTGTGATTCTGTCCATCTAGTTATTGCTAGAAGTGGTAGTTAATATGTTTAATCAGCCAGTGATCATGGTGCTGTTCATGATGGTATTTTATATCATTACAGATTATATTTATGGCCTTTATTTTTAGTAGTGAGCAGGTTACGGAAAAGTGAAAATTTGGAGCAAATAATTCAATCCATATAAAGCAGAAGGTTAAACAAATGGAAAAAGCCATGAAGGATTTATTTCAAAAGCACCATTTTGAAATTCTGGGAGCTAGTTAATGAGTTATGAGGACCAATAGTATTAATCACTGTTTTTTACTGAAGTGTTGAGTGTAGTCATGAAAGTTACTGTTCATGCACAGTTGCATGGGATCATTTGTACAGATGAAAAATTCTGTACAGGAAGAAATAGATGGCCTCAACAGCTGGTGTAATGGAAACAGAATTTAATAATTTAGAAAGAAGGCTTAAAGATCACCTGTTTGAAGCAACAGAGAAAGAGAGGGAATGGATAAATCAGAAGTAGGGCATTATAATTTTAAGTTTGATACTCACGGTTGAGTCAAATGTAATTGTAGAAGTTATCTTGCGTTATTTCAAAATAACTAAGTACATATTTCAGACTTTTATAAGACAAGTTGGAACTATAGTGTAATCTGTGATTTTGTCAGTATTCAAGAAAAATAAATTCAAATTAGAACAAGTGCAACTTAACTGGAATGATTAGATAAGGGTCAGTTAATTTCATGAGGAGATTGAGAGCTTGGTTTGTTTAGTTTAGCACAGCTGTGCTTGGCAAGGGTTCTGTATCTGTTGAAGGAAAGAAAGGTCTTTTAAGATAGAGAGTAATGTTAACCAAGATCAGATGAGCACAGGCTTCCAAGAATAAACATTAAGTGGGAATTGTCAGGCTGCTGCAGGAAATTAGTATCTGGAATAGCCTTTTAAGATAGATGATGCATTTTAAAAGGGAACTTGATTTGTTTTCAAGAGAAGTAATGTTTTATATGCGTGCAATATTGAAGGATTTGGCTTGCTGATACAACAGTTTTATTCTTATGCTGTACCATGTTCCCTGTTGAAATTGTATTGTTTAATGCTTAACTCGCTTAAGTAAAGAAGCGAGATTATTTTCTTAATTTATTACCATATTTCTAAACATTTTTATAATTAATAATACAAGTCTATTTTTTCACTTAACTGTTTAAGGAAACCCAAAGTTCTACTGCTTTATTTTTCTTCCAATACTGGTTTCATTTCTGTGCATGAAATAAACTAATTCAAACAATGGAAATAGGATGTTTTCTCTTGAAAGATTTATTGCCATCAGAATTCACCTAATGTTTCAGCAAGATCAGTTTCTCAATAGTTAGCCCGTTCCTTTTGCCATTCAGTAATTCAATGCTCTCTAAATCTTTGACTGCCAATTTATATTGCTTCAGTCCTTGACTTCCCTCTTTGTGGTTTTCATAGTTGGCATGAGTGACAGCAAGTTATTAAATGTCCAGATGATACCAGCTTCTCCCTAGCAGTGAAGTGTCTACCCTGGTGTTTTGTTTGAAAATACAGGCATGAAAATGAACTTAAGTGCCTCATCTTTTTCAAAGACTCTGAATTTCTGCATGCATTTTTAAGAGGTTTACCATAGATGGTTAATTTAGTTACAGCTTCAGCAATGGAGCAAAAAAGCTGTAGATCCATTATTTCTAGTTTTTAATGGGGTACTACTGCATTGTTAAAATAGGTTCTTTGTGAAAATAAGTCAGATCAAGTGGCTAGTGCAATTGAAGGGAGGATTGATTATGTATTTGTATAATTGCCTTAACTATTTCTGATTGACAGCACTTCAGCTTTGCCATGAGTTATGTTCTGTTCTTAATCCTCCGTATTTTGGACCAAAAACGTTCAGACTTTTTTTTTTCCTGAATTGTTTTTAGAGCTTGTGTAATTGAATTATTGCTAAGGGATTTGGAGTTGGTATCTGAAAGCTGCTCTTGATGAGTGTTCAGTTTGACTTGCAGTGACCTGACTTCAGTGATCAAGAGCATTTCTACTGCAGGTTTTTCAGCCATTTCACTATGTTATTTTCACAATGGTAGTGTGAAATGGCTGTGTTTTGGAATTGTCCAAAACTTTTTGTTCACGGGTAGGTAGTAATGTAAATACTTCAGGCAAATGTTCATGATTCTCTGTTAGTTCAAAGTGGTATTAGTTGAAATTTGTCAGTATGTAGGAAGATGTGAAGATAAAAATTATACGCTGCCATTTAAATTCTGTAGTTTGGTTTTCTGTGATCACATATTTTTTGTGAAGGAGAAGATGATGTGCTTACACAATATTCCTCCTATTTATTTTAATAAGTTATATATTTTCATATAATAATATGCATTTCAAGAGACTGATGGGTAGTACAGAATCATAGAATGATTTGAGTGGGAAAGGATCATTCTACTCCCCTGCTGTGAGCAGGGATACCTTCCACTAGACCAGGTTGCTCAAAGCCCAATCCAGCCTGGCCTTGAACACTTCCAATGGTGGAGCATCCACAGCTTCTCTGAACAATCTGTTCCATTGTCTCACCACCCTCATTGTGAAAAAAAAACTTTCTTGATTATGTCCAATACAAATCTCCTCCATTTCTGTTTAAAACTGTTGTCCCTTGTCCTGTCACTACAGCACCCTTTACGTATAGAAAGGTTGCAATAAGATCTCCCCAGTCCTTCTCTTCTCCAGGCTGCACTACCTCAGTTCTCACTCAGTGGTGCTCCAACCCTCTCATCATCTTTGTGGTCCTCCTTGGGACCCAGCCCAGGTGGTTCATGTTTTTCTTGTGCTGGAGGCCCCAGAGCTGAATGCACTAGTCCAGGTGGGATCTCATGAGAGCCAAGTAGAGGTGCAGAATCACATCCCTCGTCCTGCTGACCATACTGCTTTAGATGTAGCCAAGGATATGATTGGTTTTCTGAGCAACAGGTGCACACTGCTGGCTCATACTCAATTTTTCAGCCACCGGTGTCCCCAAGTCCTCCACAGTGCTCCGCTCAATCCCTTCATGCCACAGTCTGTATTTATACTGGAGATTGCTCCAAGCCAGGTGCAGGACTCTGGGTTTTCACATAAGCAATACGTGTTCTAAGTAAGCAAAAATCTTTATTCCAGTTTGTGCTGAAAACTTCACACAATTATCGACTTTCTTGTTTTCAGTAGTCTGAAAATTCACTTTCTCTTGTTTCCGTAGGAAACATCTGTCGCTCTCCAATAGCTGAAGCAGTTTTTAGAAAACTTGTAACTGATGCAAAACTTGAACATAAGGTAAGCTATTTATTTCTGTTGCTGCCTAAGAAATAGCTGTCTTGTAGCCAGTTAGAAATATAAGCAGTGAGAAAGGAAACATAAAAATATAAATTTGTTTTTCTGTAGTGGAGGATAGACAGTGCAGCGACATCTGCCTATGAAATAGGAAGCCCTCCTGACTATCGAGGACAGAATTGCATGAAGAAGCATGGCATTACCATGAATCATATTGCCAGGCAGGTACTGTACTTTAATTTTCTTTAAATATGTGTATGTATTTGTTTTGTTGTTACAGTGGATGACAGACAGTGCTGCTGTTTCAGACTGGAACGTGGGGCGCTCCCCAGATTCAAGGGCTTTAAGCTGTCTAAGAAATCATGGCATTGAGACAGCCCATAAAGCACGGCAGGTAGAAGAGAGTATATTTTCTTTCTTATTCATACCCATGCTTTGTTTAGTCCTAACCATTGCAATCACAGAAGTCATTTGACCAATGCATGGTTAAGCATCAAGTAGTAAATACTATGTGCAGTTTTTCAAAGGACTCAGTGGCCTAACTCTTCTAGTTGGTCTTAATGAGTTTCTTGTTACTAAGCTTCATTAGAAGTATAACTAGGAAGCATTGGAGCAGTTTTTGCATTATAGAAAAATCCTGCCTTTAAATGTTTAGTATTTTGAGCATTTTTTTAAATATTTTTAAAAAATGGACTTACTCTAGTAATCTGTGATGCCTCCTGCAGCAAGGAAGTGCATATTTAGTTAACAGGTCCAAAAAGAAATAGAATACCTATTCATCTGTCACAAAAAGCTTCTGCTCTTGCATGAAGATCTTTTAAAAATATTTAAAGTGAATAGTTAGAAATTACAATTAGAAAGCACTCAAACCCAAGATTAGGAGCACAGCTGGTGGTAACTTCAGAGGAAAACATACCCTTGAAGCATTCTTAAGGATAAGACAGGTTTGTCACTTAGTGAAATCCTTGAAGTTTTACCAAAACTCATATCTTTTTTCATTAACAAAAGAACATGTATTTTCATGCTGCATTCCAGAGAGATTGGAAGTAAGTGTGTCTGCATCTATTTAAGTTGTTCAGACACTCAAATAAATGCACATAATTTACTTCAGTTAACTATTCTCTAGATAGTTCAGGGCTTGACCTTTACTTAGTTTGAGTTTATGCCACTAGTTCTTGTACTGACAAAAAGATCAAGTATTGTTATTGTCTTACATTTCTGTTCCCTTCAGAATTTTAGTAGACTTTACTGAGGTTGTATTTACTTTCTTCACTTTCAAAGACCACGTGTTTAGTTTTTTGACTTTTTAAAATAAATTCAATTAGTCATTTGCCCTCTGCTGACCTCTCATGATGTTAATCTCTGTTTATATAATAAACAGAATTAAGCACAGCACCATTTCAGATTTTAAATATCTTACTATTAGAATAATTACTAAAAAAGTCTGATGTAATCTTTTCCTGTTAAAAGTTCTGGATTTACTATTTATCAGTGCTTGCAGACATCATTATTTGTCAATACACAAGCTAAATGGTACTGAGACTATTCAATCAGTGTTTCAGTCACAGTAGTGTAATATGTTTGTCTTCTTATAAGACACCTTGGAAACTTGAGAACTCTTCTTGGACATTACTAGAGTAGCTTAGAAGCAGTTAAATAAAGCAACGGACCCAAAATGAGTTGATCCTCTGCCTTGAAACAAATCAATATATCCTCCTTTGGCAGAGAGAGAATGAAAACACTTTAATGAAGACATTTGCTTATACGTTCTGGCAAATGAAGATATTTTTAAAGCAGAAGACCCTAAAATGTTACATATACAGGGAGAGAAAATTAACAAGAATAAGACAATAAAATGGAAGACTAAAGGATGAAAATTTGTCGACAACATCCCAGTACAAGCAGTTTCTTTTATAAAGAAAATCTTCAAATCCTTGAGCTACAGGTAACTGTTGATTTTGCACTGATGTTAACTATGTAATGCCAATTTATTGTTTTTTCAAAACTTCTGTCAAATGGTTTCTGCTGATTCTCTAAACTGCAGACCTCGTATCGTCTTGTACTTCTGAAAAGAGAGGGACTCAGCAATGTAAAATAGGACTTTTCAGAGTGGTTAGGTTAGTACAAGTTGACATGTGTTTGTTTCACTCTTAAACTCAAGGATAGAATTTTGTGTGAGACTTGTTTCAGAACAGATTAAGGAAATTTTAATACAGAAGCTGCGGAAATAGCAGGGATTTATCTTCGGTTGCCTTCAAAATACTGTCATAAGTACCTTGTACAATTATCCCCTTCAGTCCTGTGGAGGACTGGTACCCACCCAGTGAAAGGCACCTTCTATCATGTAATTTTTGTGCATAATTATGATAATCATGGATTTTACCTTTTTTTTAATTCAAAACCACAAGAATTATTTATGTAAAAGAGAATGTTAAATTGGTTACATACTACCATCATATACAGTGACGTTTTAAGTGAAAAGTGAAGTATAAAAATGTATATATTCATATATAAAATGAAGAGTTGTTAACATTTTAGTTGATGGTGGGCTGCTATATGTTTATGTACCCGTTGGAATTTTATAAGCTCTTAGTCTTCATGCACAAACCAGATAAATTTTAATCAGTTTCACTTCTATTCATGCTGAGGCCAAAATTTATTTTGGTATGACTCATTCTGTGCACTTGCCTTAAATATGAAATCAAGATTAGAAGTTGTTTGTATTAAACACTGTTTCAAAACTGGATAAATTTGACGATTACTGTCTCTCTAGGGATTTTAGACAGAGAAAATGAGATTTCCCTTCTGGAAATAAAAGAGAATGTTTAACAAATTAATAATGGTTATATGCATTTTTTTAATGTAAGGTTATTGTTGTCTGCATAGTTCCATCCAAAGTTGAACTTGAACTCTCCACTACTCTTCTCAAAATGTGCGTAAATTTTTATGTCTTCAATTCCTCTAAAATGCTCGTTTTCATAATTTTGAGGAACATCTTCAATTCACTGGAGTTTGCTCAATTAAGCTTTTTGTATCTGATACTGCGGTAGGGCTTAAGAGCACAAGCCAAATGGTAATCTTGGCTTTAGGGCTGCATTTGCATCTGTATTAGTGCTTGTCATAGGGTAATAACTGTCACATTGTCAAGTGGGAAGTGTGGCAGGTGTGTTTTCCCCTTTTTTTTTTCCTTTATTTTTATTTTATTCTTACAAATGTCTGTACAACAAAGAAATCTGTGCCCTCCTATTTTCATAGGGGCCAGTGTTTAGCTGTGTAGAGCATTCAGAAGCAGCTTGTAGAGGTACTGCTTAGATTTGCCAGGAAAACAGAGCTATTTCCACTGCAAAAATATTTTCATAGGTCAAAGGCACTGCATGAATACAGCAAATATTTTTACAGTGAAAATAAACAAGTCTGCATTAGTTTTCACCATTAACCCTTTCTTTTCTCATATTCCCTCAACACACCTCACCCGTTCAGTTCTCTTTGTGTGCATAGTGTTTCATTTATGGCTTTATTGTGATAATTTCTGTCTTTTCTTACTCCCTGTTATGGGAGCTTAATCAGTATCTATTTGCTGTTTTCACAAAATGCATATTTTGCCATCTAAACCTTTTTTTCCTTAATATGTAAGTAGTTTTTACAAGTTAAACCTCTGACTTACAGGATGATGTTTTGTGTTTTTGTCTGTTTACTTGCTTACTCACTTCTCTAGCCCATCCTTCCCAGAGATGCCTGCCAGTAAAACCTGTTCTGAACAAACTTTCCAAGTTTCTTGGTTATGATACTTCAAAAAGGACATTGTGTGAAATGCAGTCTTAGTGTGAACTCATTATAGATTTTATTCCTTTTATTCATCCTCACTACGGACACTTGGTTCAGAAATCTTATTACCAGCATTGTGGCTATTATTGGGACTATTTTACCCTGAGTTAAGACTTAAATCTAAGCTGAAATACAATTATAGGTAAATATCTGCAGCCATCCTTGTAACAATACAGATGACATTAGTACTTCAGTTAGCAGTTTATTGCTGTGTCTGCCTATCTGACTCTGAACTCAGATCTCTGAATTTAGTTAATATTCATGCTTAGGAGTCAGTAAACTACAGGGAAAAAAGTACACATCATATTATAGTTAAGAAGATGTACAATAGATTTTTTCAGATCATACTATACATTTTGTGAATTTACATGGCCTAAAATACTGTGGATGCATTTGTTCTTATGATGTTGTAACTCATACCGTCATAATTGAGCTTTGAATTTCACTTGGTAACTTTTCCTGTGCCATGGCAAATTTCTATATTGGAAGTATTGCAAATGATTCCAGGTTACCTAAATTTTTGTTGTCTTATCAGGAAAGAAATTTTTCTATTTCAATTTTAACCATTTTTATTGCCTAGTTTCCACAATTGGAACTCTGCTTTAGTTTTAGTAATTGAAAAGTACTAGAAATGTCATTTGTAATGATGTTCTAAAAAAAATATGGTTACATAGCTGACTTGAGTTTTTTTTATGAAATACTTGCAAAAATGGATAAATAATCATGGTAGAGCATATTTAAAATGCCACAACATACTGTAAAAGCTTAAGAAGATGCAGTTTTATTCTTTCCACCCGTGTCTTTTCTAGTAAATCAGAACTACAGAAATTAAAAATACTTTTTTCCCCCTTTTTGTAAATCAAATGCAGTTTGTAGTCTAAAGCACCTATTTTTAATTCTAGGTTACTAAAGAGGATTTCCAGACCTTTGATTATATACTTTGTATGGATGAGAGCAATCTAAGGTAATGTATGAAGAAACGGAACAAATTCATGTGGATTTCTTGTAGTGATCTCATAAGTCACTTTGAAGACAGATGTCACATTTTACTGTTTCGCTTGTCTTGGTGTTCTTTTGTTTTTGGGGTTTTTTCAACATGTATGTGAATGATATCCTAAATAAATGGATTCTTCACTTCTAATAAGTTTAATGAGCTACAAGTCAGTGCTTTATTTGTGTGATACATGTCACTCAAAGATTAAGGACATGTAAATTTAGTTACTTTGTGCTATATACAGCTGATGCCTGTATAGTTAAGAATGAGGATGTACTTGCTGTCTTGATTGAAGTGATCTGTTTTTCTAATTGCGTGGCAGCTAAAAGACAAACTGTGAGGGTGTTTTTTGCTTCATAGAAATAGAGTGAGCTCTGAAATAAGCAGGGTTGTTAGCTAAGGAAAATCTTGTTTTATTGTTAGCTTTGCTCTAATTAAGTGTGCTTTAGAAGGATGTGGTGAAGTAGCTGCCTAGTGTAAAAATTTGAGTATCACTAGCAAAATTTCTACTCAAGTACATACATATTGAGGATTAAGGAGCTGACCTGTAATAAAATACAGGTGTCAAAGTGCTTGTAAGGGCTATTGTAAAGTTAGTTTCAAAAAGCCCAAACCAAACCAGCACAACCAACAACAGGACCCAAATAAAACCCTATTAGTAGCACACAAAGACTTCTAGAAGCAGCACCACTTAACTGAAATAAGTATGATTTTGTTGAATTTCCTAGAATGTGTTGAATGACCTCTCTTCTGGAGTCTGCATGAATAAAGGCTATCTAACACTTGGCTTGATTGCAGCGTCTCAGGCAGTGACGTGACTAGGCTTACTTCTATTTTCACTTGAATTCTTAAACAGAAATTTGAATTAACAATTTATACGATATGAGCTGTAGAGCAAAAGAAACATCAGAACTGTAACTGGGATAATGCTACTGCTGGGATAGTGCTGCAGTTTCACCTTAAACTTGCACTGAGTTTAACCACTTTGCCTGGGAACGCCTGTTCGTAGCAGTGGGAGGACAAGCTGATTCCAGTTGTGGATGGAATGCCTGTCATGTCCAAAAAGGAAGATTTGAGACATCCCTTTTCTTTAGTACCAGGCCCTCGCCTGTCCGTCCATTAAGTAATATGCCAAAAGCCTTTAAGAAAACGGTTTGACATTTTTTTCAATAATGAAAGGCTAGAGAATTTATTGAAAATCTTTAAATTCAAGCAATACCTTCTTAGTTGAAAGAGGAGCCCTGATTTTTCTTCAAGCAAAACCAGTATCGTGGTCTCACTGCTATTTCTAAACTATCTGAAATTAATTTGTCAGAAGTAATAATTAGGATTTAATTTCTTAAAAACTGATATGGTTATGACTAAGTATTCACAGGGAAGTTTTTTGCATTTTTAATGGCGAGTAAGTAAAATGATGATTTGGTATGGAGATGTGTAATATTAAGAGAATTTAGTATATTCCAGCAGTTCATTGTAAAAATCGTAGTACTTTAATAGCCTTTAATGAGAAGATGATGAGAGGTGCATTTTAACTGTCTCTGGGATCATGGATGGCCACTTGTAAGTAGATGGGGAAAGTGCTGTCTCAAAACCAGAATGTTTTATCAATGAGAGGCAATGTAGAAGGAAGAGGATGTGACAACTGATGAAATGTTACAGTGTATCAAGAGAAAAACACATGTAGCTTACTGATTTACCATTTTCTGTTAACTGACTATAGTAGGACTTCACATGAGTTTGAGGTAGTCTCAGAGAACTTGCAGCATACCAATCTACACCACTGGCTTTGAACAGCTAGGAAAAGGTTACTCATACTTGTGGAGAAATATCTGGGTAATTTCTATCGTTTTTTGTTTAACACAAGCTAAGGGTAGGTATTGAAAGTCCTAGTGATTGATTTGAGAAAAAAGTTGATGAACTTACTGTTACAAAGTTTTGTTAAGATATATGTCCAGTGCCTGACTGCTTGTTTATGCTCTGAAGTAAGTTTGTGTGTATGTCCTCCATGCTCAATTAAACAAGACCCTACATAACATGAAAGAAACAAAAACAAGCAGTGCAGAGTCCACAGGATTGACTGAGTCTAGACATGTGTTATTTTCCTGTGTTGCTTAGAAACAGTTATGACATCTTGTGCTGATGCCAAAATTCTGGAGAAAAATCGAGGGCAAAATTTTATTTTCTCTTTTACAGAGATCTCAACAGGAAAAGCAACCAAGTTAAAGACTGCAAGGCCAAAATTGAGCTACTTGGAACTTATGATCCACAGAAACAGCTTATCATTGAAGATCCATACTATGTATGTGTAAGAAATTCTTTGGGTGGCTTGATTAAAAATTGTGTATGTGTAGTATATAATCTTTCCAGATCCCACAGCTGGCATGTGACATACAACCTAAAGTTATACAAAGCCAAGTGTGAACATATATTTTTTTATGACAAGAAAACAGTATAAATTACTGGGATAGGAAAGGAAAACATCTTTATGCTTATGTTTATTTACATTCAAATAATGCAGTGCACCTGTATTTTCTATATTGAGTGAAGCCCTGGTTGATCAGCCTCCTTGCTGAGGATGTAATCAGCAAAAACAGAGACGAAGGCATGGACACAGCTGGTCAAAGAAGCTGAATAATACCAGCCAAGAGCAAGCAATTAGATTAATATTCTTCAGTTTAGGAAAGAGAAATGGGTGAAGATGCAGTAAGGTTCTATAAAATCTTGAGCTCATGGGAAAAGCTGAATAAGGAATTCATTACCCAGGAAGCAGAGTGTATCAAATGGTATTAGTGGCAAGAAGGTTCAAAACAAAAAAAAAGAGGTTTGTTTTGGGTTTTCTTTTTTCCACACAGCGCTTCTTTAAACTCTGAAACTCAACAGGTTAGTGTGAGTGTAAAATAAAAAGACTTACAGGAGGTCAAAAAGTGCATGGAAGAAATATGTGAAGGAAAGTCACCCAAAACTGTTCAATACAATGTCACAGTAGTTGTCTGGAAGTTCCTGAGTTCAAATTGAAGAGAAATATGCAAAGACTATCATAAAGTATTTGTACTGTTTTTATTCTTTCATAATGTCTGTTATTTGCCGTTACTGACAATGGGGAAACCAATATGCAATTTTTATTTTTTTTCAGCCAGTATTGTTATTCTAACAGTCTTTTTTTTTCTCTCTTCTTTTCTAGGGGAATGAAAAGGACTTTGAAACTGTTTACGAGCAGTGTCTTAGATGCTGTAAAGCATTTTTGGAGAAGTCTCATTAATGCTTCATCATTTAATTTCTAAAAGAAAATAATTAGCTTCTCCTGAAATACGTAAAGTTTACTTGATTGATGTATTTAAATTGTAAAATTATGCCTCTGTGTTCAGTACTTACTCAGTTATTCAATTTTGCATTTTAGCTTTTCTGTCATCTAATGAAAAAATATAGAAAGGTTTTAATTGGATTACATGATCAACCATTTTGTCACACATCATTGTAGTAATAAAGTATATAATTAAGGATAAATTTATCTGTAAACTCTTCCAGTGCTTTCTCACAAGCACTGCAAAAGTAACATCTTGCTTTATGTGCTGTGTTAACTAAACTGAGGTCTTGTCAATGTGCCCTCAGTGAGTTAATTTCAGTCAATTTTCAGTGGGAATCTGTGAGATACTAGTTGATATGTAACTTGGATATGTCCCAGTATCATGAGACAGCCTTTGGACGGAAGCTGTTTCACATGGAGCCTGCTAGACTAAAGGAACTGCTGTCTGACAGACATTGCTCTTAGCACTGTTTGAAAGCTTAAGGAAGCAAAACCTCTGTGTGTATCATCAGGATACAGTGAAAATAGCTTTTTCTATCAGTCTAAATGCTTAGTTATTCAAAGAAGAAATAATTTTTGTTCCAGTACACTTTTGTACTATTTAAGATGAACACAGTTCAGAAATTGATTAGGACTTCTAGTCTTCCTTTGGTCTTTGGTCAATTCCTAGCACACTGACACAAGTACATGTAACATAGCATTTACTTTGAGGACAAGATATATCAGCTTAAAAGCTGAAATGTGAAACCACATTTTGTATCTCATGGTGGTAAAATACTCAAATCCATGTAATATAATAGATGAGAAATTTGCTGTAATTCCAGTTCTTACATGAGTGTCAGAGAGTATTTTCAGATTTACTCAGGAGAATGGACAGTCTGTCAAAAGTGTTTCTGAGAGTGTAGTTCAACCTGAATACAGTCCATCTGTAATATAACACAAAGTTAACCGAAGGCCAGTAAGATAGTTAGATAGTTCTGCTTGTTAAAATCTATACCTGTTTGTCTGAACATCACCTTTCTTGTCTGCCTTAGAAATGTTAATGCACTGAGATTAGTAATCTAACTGGTACCGTGATGATTTTCTTATTTTGAATAATACCAGCATTGGTATAAACTAGCATTACCACATTATCTGTAAAACTGGATCTATAAAATTTGCGTTATTATTTATTTAGCCTTTTTTTTTGTTTTTTGTCTCTTCCTGCCTTCCAATTTAGTAGTCTCTGTGTTTGTCACCTATTCACCCTTCTGGGAGAGGGGTGTATTTCAACAGAGGATCCTGTTATTCCTGGGGAGACCGGAATCCTGGTATCGCTTTGTGTGTGTTGCAGCCTTCACAATAGGAATTAAGATTCTTGGGACTTTTGCTGTAGAACAGCTGTGTTTGTGTTAGAGAGGTTTCTGTTCTGTACTAAAATTTCAGTTATACATAAAACTTAAGAACCTGCTTACAAAAAGGCAGGTGGTAGATGGAACACAAATACAGAAATCAAAATCTTTGTGCATTATTGGATTACCAATGGTTTTGACTTTTAAAAAACAAGTTAGGAATTTTCAAGTTAATAGCTGTTTCACTTCAAGGACAAAGAGTAATACAGTATTTCAGGTCCAATTAAGCACTGACTCTCGAAAAATTATTGTCCATTTCTTTTATGCATGCTTTGACAAAGTAAATGGGGAAAAATGATGGTCAGTTAGGGACAAACCGTCTTTAAATGTGGTTTTATGCACTAACCTCAAAAGTGGAAGTATTTAGGCGTAATCTAATGTTATTCTCTGCTGGAATGACCATTTCAAACATTCCAGTGAAAGTAAAATAACTCAGAAGATCGAAAACATGATGACTTGTGCTTTCCCATTCATGCCTATGTAGGAATTCAGCAGTTTCCTACATATTTAAGATTTAGAGGTCTTAAATCTTTATCTTTTAGTTGCTGGGGTAACAGAAAGGAGATAAAAGGCTATGGTTGTTTACCCTTACTGGGCTTAGCAATCTTCCTGTAAAGTCATGCTTAGTCAAAACTATTTGTGTTAAACTCAGTTCAGATTTTTTAAAAGTTTCAGTCTTGAGACAGATTTTCAGCAAGTAATCTATTGGCTAAATAATTTGCTAACTCTACTAGGAGAAACAAGCTGATTGATTTTTATCAGTAATAGGGTTTCTTCTGGAAGAGGGGAAGGAGATCACCATGGTACTTTATACAAATTTGTAGAAGCCAAGAATACAGAACAAAAATTGCCTTCAGGAAGGACAAGTTGCACAGTACTGTTATTTGGGTTCAAAAAGAAACTATGAACACAGGATTAATACACAAATCAGGTATGGGACAGATGAGTAAGTGCCTACACATTCAAAATACCAGTCATGAAAAATGTAATTTTGAATGAAAAAATACAGAACTGACTCTTCCTCCTCCCTCTCTGTCCCCACAGCTTGTTATATTTTAGGTAGTAGAGTTATAACTAAATAAAAAAGAATACAAATCTGCTGTAGTATAGTTGCATCTTCTGTCAAAGCATGCTGACTTCAACTAAATCTAAAGAAAACTTTCATGGGATTAATTTAGTTATATTGTTTAAATCATTAAATAAGTTACTATTTTCCTTTTACAAGGAAATTCCTAAGTTTTTGTTTAGCCAGATGTAGTAGTAGGCTGTGATTTCAGTCAGTGAAACCACAATTAAGCACAGAGTTCCACCCACATGTTTCCTGTAGGTGAGCAGCTGAGAGAATCCTGTAGAAGTAGATTCCTTTAACTACCAGCCTTGTATTGCATCCATTGAGAGATCAGCATTTAGTGATCACTGAAAGCAAATAAAAATATGTATTTCTGCCCTGCTAAATGCAAGTCATGTTCTAGGATGAGATTTTGTACTTCTGCCATTTTCTCTTTTCTAAAGAACTGGATGCCAAAGGCTCTTAAGTGTCAATTTCAAGAAACTCAGCTCCTAGAGTTCTCAGGGTGGGGAGGGGCATGTTTGTTTTTGGTTTTACATTTTGTGGTTCAAACTGAGGGTAGAATGCAAACCAAATGCCAGTATTAGATAAAAGTACATGTGGTTCATCTACAGATTGCACATAAGAGATTTCTTCCTGTTCAAGCCATTTTATTGTGACAACTGGATTTAATATCCGATTTAAGGAATAAAGGGAAATGTGTATCAAGGACTCTTGAGTAATTGTTCTCTGACTCCTTAAAAATTCTACAATAGTAAAATGATTTACTGGACGTTTGCTGATTATATTGGATTGCATTATCATGAATAGACTGCAGATTTTTAAAAAAAACAAAAAAAAAACCCAAAAAAAATCCCCAAACATGAACAGAAAGCCCCTCCCTCCAAATCAAACCCCAAACAAACAAAAAACCCCAACCAGCCATTATTCATAAAAAAGATTCCATGTTATGATACTGTAGAGAATTGGAGCAGCCTTGTGGGCGTTTGTTGGGATTGGAACATACAGATCCGTCCATCCTCACAAATCCATAGTGTCCAGATTACTGAACTTCTCTGAGGTGGGTATAACTTTCCTTCTTACACTAGTGAACTGTTATTGGAAAGAGGTTAAGTGTGGATAAATGACAGGAGCTACCAGAGGGTAGCTTGTTTGCCAGGATTCAGTGAACAGAAAGCAAACTGAGAACAACTTAATACCAAACACTTTATTACTTATGCTTGTTATTTACAGTATTTACATATTGCACGTTCGCTGGAATGTTTTATACATTTATATAAAGTAAATTAATGGCAGCTTGTGTTTGTGTACAAAATCCATGCTCCACTGTCCCAAAAAGTATGTCTACTTAAAATTACGTTCCTGTTTGTCATGCAATTTGTACTCCTAGGGTACAATGTGACCCCAATGCAAGTCTGTTTTAACCAAACTTTTAAAAAATTGCATAAGCATGAAGGATATCAAGTGACCACAACTACTGTGGAACAGATCTTTAGTAGTTCTAGATATACAAACAAACATTCCTTAAAATTTTAGAATTAAGCAATAGAACATCAATTTTCTTGGTGAAATATTTGTGTTTACATAATTTTTGGCAGCATTACACATCAATTGTAAAGTGTGGTTTTAAGTATGGAGCATTAAGTACTACTGGCAGTTATGCTACTGTAAAGAATGTCAATCTGCAAACTGTTGATGACATACAAAATGCACGTTAAAAGAATTATGGGAAGTAGTCTGTCAATCTGCAAAAATAAATCTCTTGTTCACAATGGAATTTGCTAAAAGGTAGTAAGTTCTATTTCCCTGTTGGTTTCCAAGGCACTTCTCCTGGTTCTTGATGTTTCTTGTCATGGTAATAACATCTGGTGGATTAAAAGAAAGAAGAAAATTGCTTTTCATCATTCTTATATTCACATACATGTGTTTGAAAATGTGTTTATCATAGTGAAAATAGTAAATAGGAGAATTCAGCAATAAGTTTTGAAAGATCTGGTAGTGCATTTCTGATTTAACTCAGTTCGTATCAGCCCAACTGTTAAAGTACTGCTTTGTTTGTTAATCAAGGCTGAAATTCTGGAAAAGGTCCCTTCTTGTGCTTGGTCATTTTAAGTAGACAGACTAGGAAAATGCAGTTCTACCTATTGAAAATGTGCTCATAGTCAAGTCTGGTCTATTCTAATGACTGCAACTGTGAAGTCAAAAAGTGAATAAACCTCAAGAACAGCATTAACAGATTGCAAAATTCTAAATGCCTTGATGTCAGCTGTTGACAGGATCTAGGAAGGATTTGATGTTTCATTGGGCCTATTTGTGAATAAACTTGGATTCATATAAACAAGAAACAAATCGAAGTAACTTTCTGAGATTTGGTCATATAAATATAGCTCCTGGATTGTGCAAGTACTGAGGCAGCACAAACCTGGAGAAGCTGCAGTAGTTCAGTTTGCTGCTTGTTCTAGGAACTCTTCCCAGAATAGTTTCTTGGAATGAAATCAAAACCATTTCTATGATACTGATATCAAAATCACTGATACAAAATGACAGGTTTCCACATTGCTTATGTATGTATACTGTCTATACTCTAGAAATGTTGATTGAAAGGTTGAGCACTGAAGGTTTTCACACCTCTCTTCCCCCACACCTTTAAACCTTCTAAGAAAATGTTGTCTAACTCTGGATACACATCGAAAAGTCCATCCTCTCTCCAGTAACTTCTGAGTCTGTTTTCTGCAACCAGATTTTCTAGATGGGTGACCACTGAATGCTGCAAGTCTGTCCACCCAGTTTCATGTATTTCTAACTGTTACTATTCTTTTTAATCAGCAGGAACTATGTAGTCAAAAGACACTGCTGTCACATGCAGACAGACTCAGTTGAAGCTTGTGTGTTTCACAGCCATCCACAGTCCATGTGGGAGATAAAAACCAGTAGTACTCTGATACTAGTGTTCTGCTGATGACATTTTTCAGATTTTCCATCTTGTCTGTCTGAAAGTAGGCAACTCTCCTTCCCATGATCATTGTGAATTCTCTGATCCTCTGAGTTTCTCTACATTTTCTTCTGCATAAGTATAATTCGTAATAGAATCATTTGGATGCAAAGTCAGTTGGACTTGACATAATCCATTGGAAATCAAGCTATTGGTGCATACAGAAATACTCGTTAGTAGTATTTAAACATTTAGTTTTGCAATTTTTGAAAGCTGTTAGGAAATGTAATAATGTTACAGAAAAGCTTAATTTAATTAAGGGTTTTTCTCTGGCTTTGCAGATAGGACAATTACTTTTGGGTTTTTATATCCTTCCTTAGAGGGGAAACTGATATAAATTTTCCTTGTCTTGCATTTTCATCTAGCTTATTTTCTGTATATATGCTCCTACTGTACCCTATTTAGGCTATGACATTTAAAAATGATGTTTAGAAGAAATTAACGTGCTTTTGGTTTGATCAGTATGTGGTCCAACTGACAGGTTAAACACTGAAAATGTAATAAACAGTTCTTTCATTACTAATCAGAATATACAGCTCACTGAGAGTGAAAAACAGTGGATAGGATGCTCATCTATACCTGCTTTTGTATGGGTATCTGATCAAAAGCTGTGGATCTTAAGATTCCCAATGTTCAGGTAACTTACAATTTTCTAAACCCCTGCCATTTTCAGAAGTCCTTGAAAAGGCCCCAGATTTTTATACTGTACTTTAGTTTAATTTTTTTTTTTTTTATTTCACATAGTCTGTTGCATGCATCAGTTTAGGAAAATTGGACTGGAATTTAGCTGAAGGGTGACTGGGTAGTCTTAGTGGAGATGCTGAATATGATTTGCCTACAGCCTCTGTTGAGAACTTGGGTAACTATATAATTTCTTTCCCCTCTGTAACTTAATCTTTAGTTCTCCTTTGCTAATGAAAGGAAAAAAACAAAAACACAAAAGCCCCCAAACAAACCAACCAAACATTTGTTCCAATTTTTAAAAGCACAAATTAAAGCTTTTAAAAGCACAAATTGTACAGGCATATTACAGCTTTCCAGATGTTTCTAGTTATTATCTGCATGTGATGATAAAACTCTAAGAAAAAGCTGATCCATTTGAGAAAAATTTAGTGGTTTAAATATTAATATAAACTCTAAAATACTGTGCCAGTTGGATTTTGTAGCAGAACTTCCGTGTGCTTGTATCAAAAAATTCTTTCCCCAAGTGTGCGCACCCAGGTGGAAGTTGTCTGTGATGTGATCACAGAGATCCATGCATTGAAGATGATAAAAGCTCTTAATGTTCCGTCTGGTGTTAGTCACAGACATCCCATAGTAAGCAAAACTACGAATTGCCTCTTAATAAACTTGGACTATGCCACACTAGTAACCACGTACACTGACTGCTTATTTCATTCAAAGCAGTAGTTCTGATAAAAGTCTGAAATTAGTTACCTTAGGAACTACTCCCTGATGCCAAGCAGAGGAGATTGAACATGCCCTGAGCTGTATATGATGGATCAAGCTATACATTCTGCAAAACAAGGGTCTGCCTTCACTGAATAATACACAAGCACCTCATCTTAATTTCACCTTCGCTTTTATGAAATGAAAGTGTCTGACGTTTCTTGAATGCACTTGATGTTACTCTGAGTAAGAAACAGTGTAAGAGAGAAAGCAATTAAAGGCTGTTGTTTCTACTGTAACAAAACACCTGAGGCAAAATTTAAGTGATCAGATATATACTTGGTTTAAGAATAGTTTGAAAAAATGGATATATGGTGTATAGGAATGGGGTATTTAGTGGGGTATTCTAGTTTTCATGTATATAAAGTTTCCAACCTTATCCCGTATTTTCAGCATTTTTCACATACATTAGTAGTATGGTCAGTACATCTTGAGGAGTTTACACAGATTTTTCTGAGTTCCAAAGGAAATATCAGTTATCAGTAGCCTTTAGCTTATTAGGAATTTTATAAAGAATCTTAGACCTTCGTTTGTACAAATATTAATTATTTGTATCTGCTTCTTAAGAAAGCAAGCAACTAATAGATTTTTTCATAAACTTCTTATAGTATATAAAACCTCATTCTCTGCTTAGCCTGAGATTCCTACTACTTGCACCAGTCTTGTATTTATTATTGTAAAAGGGTTTTCTTTAGTTTTAATTTGTTTATTTGAAATAACTGTAGACACTTACAAAAAAGTTAAAAAAAAAAACATAAATACTTGTCAGTACAGACCTCTAGAAGAAATCTTCAAAACAGTATGTGATAATGCAGTCTTTAGTTTTTTAATGATTCTGCATGGTACAAGGAGGTTTTCAATATATATAATGAGATCAGTGTTGGTCTCTAGCAAACACTTAAAGAACAGGTAATGGAAAAGAGAGGGCACTGACAGTAGTACCTACAGTTTTCAAACAAAAGCGGTAAAATCTGTAGGACTGTAGCCAAAGTGGCTGTGACAAATGCTGTCAAAAGGGACAGATTTTCAGATTCATCACCATCTGTCACAGGAAATACTCAAGATGTGAATTGGAAACTTTATTTAGGTGAAGACTTCAGGAATCTTGTTCCTGACATTTCTTACCTAGTGCAGATACAGACAACATTACAGTTGTGGGATGTATCTGCATGGGGTGGAGCAAAGCAAGCATGGAATAGGGGAAATATTAGGAAGCTGGCTGAAGAACAGAACAAAAAATAGTATCAAGGACAGGACTCTTAACACAGCTGTGTTGACCACGAGAAGGGATTACAGAATAAAATACATCAGTCAGTGCTGGTGGCAGCCAGGGAATATGGCCTGGGTTGCTGACTGGAAAAAGAAAGGACTACTGAAGATGCGGTAATGCAAATCTGCTCTGGCTTCACTCATGAAATCTCAACAAGTTGAATGGCTGTTACTGGGTCCCTGCACTGCTCATATCTGTGGGACAGGCAGAATGGGAACACACACTCTTAAAAAAAAAAAAAAAAAGAAGATGGAGCCCAGTTATATAGTTATATATATGTAGGATAAATGAGAAAAAGTGAAGACTCCATATGACATGTACCATAAACACGCATGTGGGCTCACTTAGGTATGTGCTGGAACAGTCACAGATGTCTAATTCCTGGGTTTGCATCTTATTTTCTTGTTTAATCTTATCTCAGAGTTTCAATATCTTGTGTGCTTCAAAGCTGTGACAGTCCAAAATGCATTTCATATACAAATAAAAACAAATCTAACTTCTTTTTCGCCTCCAAATTGATCTCTAAACATGGATAGATGTCCACAGATCTGAAAAAACACCAAAACTACCAGTTTGCAGGGTAATAGTCCATCTTAGCTCAGCCCAATAATTTCAGTCCAATGAAATGAAAATCAGATAATGAGCAAAACAGGAAACCTAATTCATTTCACACAAATTGAACTGGAAAAGCTTTGAGGAGAAAAGATGCTTAATCTTATGGAGACATCTGTGAATTTTAAGGCATGTGTGGCAGAGAATAGTCTGTCTTTCTACTAACAGAGGTTGCTTAACAATTCTACCACTACTGATTTGTGTCTGTGTGGAGAATAACAGAAGAGGAGTTGTTACTGACGTTGAAACATGCTTGCTACTTGAGCAAAGGTGTTTGAGAGATGGACATTTCTACATACACTCCCAGCTTGAGATGTGAACTACTTTAATTCCTGTTCCTTCATACTACAAGTTCGTGTTTACATAAGGGGATGTTAAGATACAGAGAAAACTTTATAAAGAAAGGGATAAAAAAAATGTTATTCTAATGTAGCTGCTTATTGTATTGGTAATAATATTATTCACCTATTTGCAAAGTTAAATTATATTTCATTTATCCACACTGGATAGATAGAATGGCTTGTAGCCACCTTTTATGAAATTGAATAGCTCCATGATGTTTTCCTCTAGTCATCTTTTCTTTAGATTAAATAATCCAAATTCCTTTAATTTACACTGAGTTTTCTAGGCCTTTGGTCATCCACATTGTTCTTTGGACTCTTACAAGAAACACTCAATATGTCCTCAAGTGTGGTGCCCTTAATTAAATACAGCATTCCAGTAACAGTGATTATTTCAGGAGTTTCTTAAACAATGATTATATTTATAAATTCCAGTATGTTGTTGGACTTTTTTCAAGTGTGACACGGTTGACTTGCTCAGTTTGCGATCCACTACATCCTCTATGTTTTTGACAGAACTAGCTAACTATTCACAAAATGCCATGTATTTCTGCAGCTGAATACTCCTACAAGATTTCATAATTCTGCTCTTTAAATTTTATCCTCATTTTAGACTACTCAGCTTATTTTCCATGATTATTTGTAATTTCAAGATTGTACTGTATCTTGGTTGCTTCTACACTACTGTAATCCTTAAATACAGTATTCTGTCACCCAAGTTATTAATAAAAGTATCAAACAATATCATACCCATAATGAAACTGTGATGCTACTCGATACATTTTTCCAGTTTTGACAGTGAAGCACTAAAAACTTATTTGTATATCTTTTTCCAGTCATTTTTACATTTTTGATCACATTTCCCTAGCTTGCTGTGAGAATGACATGCAAAACAGTGACAGTGCTTTAAAAAAATTAATTAAACCGCTTAATATTTATTACTTTTTCTCACTGATTTTCTCCAGAAGATGTGTATTTTGTCACAGTTAAAATACCTTGGTTTGACAGCATTTGTTACTGAGCAGTCCATATGATCATTATTTATCCCTTTGTCCAAGGTCACACTTTTGTGTCAGGGAAAGGTTGAGGACAGAATTTAAATTAGTCCTTTTGTATTCTTTTATGACAGTTTTCTAAAAATGCAGATAGTTTGGAGGTACTTTTTGGGTCAGTTGGTTGCCTTTTGTTTTTATTTTGGTGCATGAGGAAATTTCTCAAGTGTTTGTGGTAAATAGAGCTATGTGTAGGAAAAAAGGGAGTGGATTAACCCATTGACATGAGAGGTAAACACAATGAGATCCCAAGAAATTCGAGTAGCTTGAAGTTAGTTTATCAATGCTACTAATAATACATTTTAATCGAATTACTATAAAAGCACCTGCAGCCTATCTGCATTTATAAAGCTTTCATGTGTATAGCTATGTATATATTAACTTGTACTACAGAGTACATCATAGATGTACAGCTGCACACATAAAGAGTGGCTGCTGCTCCCGATACAGGCAATTGTGTACTGAGTCAACTCTTGAAAAATAAGCCACAGCTGTTGTGTTTTGTTCTGTAACAACAAATTCACTATCTGCTAAACTGTATGCTGCTATAAATAATTCACAGATGATGCACATGGACTTTTATGTAACGACTTCCAGTAGGGGGTACCCTTTCCTTGATGCCAAAATTTGCCAGATTAAGCCAGTTACTTCAGGTTCTGTGAGAGGGAAATACCTTAGCTAAAGGACAGTTGTTATTATACACCCATGAATTTTCATGTATGAAACACAACATCCGCTCCTTTGCTATACAGTGGAATGTCATTACTGCTAAGAAACAGCTTACCTTTATCCTTCCATGCACATTGGGCTCACTGCCAACCGAGTAAGAAGCCTGGCACATCTTTTATAGTCTGTCATGAAAAAAAAGAGCATAAATAGATTAACAAAGTAACCAATTTTGCCTTTAAAATCAACATTGATATCAGTGTCAAATTAGTGTCGTAATAAAGTTTAATGAATACCTTAGTTTGCAACAGAATAAAAGTCAACTCCTTGGACTTAGAAATGCAGTGTGTAAAAACTGTGTAACTGAAAGCCATGTCTAATGGCACATTAACTATGCAACTGACTTCTGCATATGTTCTATCTGTAAACAAATACCATGATTGTGCTTGGAGGCTCTCCAAGTGTGTGTATGTAGGGAAATTTATACATCTGTGTCTGTGCTAATGTGTGGGATCTAAACATATGACTGTACTATTTCCATATTAGAGGAAGAGTAAGTAGTGCTCATCCACCTTTGAAATCCAGCCAGCCCTCAATGAGCAAGTCTATCAACTTAATATTAAGTAATGCCACTCTCCAGTAGATTTTCTTTCTGGGAAAACTGTTAAGCTAGACAAATAACATCTTTTAGTCATAAGTCCAGCCCAAGTAGGTGACACATCATAAACATTCATAATAGTATCAAGTTTTATCTTAAGACTAGTAAAACTGTTTTTTCCACAGCAGTCCTATTGTTAGGTGTTCATATTTTTAGGTACCTCCTTCTTTGTGATGCATTCATAATAAGGGACAGAACCAATGCAAAACTAAAGAAAATAATCAAAAGGGTTTTGTTTTGGGTTTGTTTTTTTTTTTTCATTAACATGACAAACTGAAAGCAAGTATTGTGAAAGTTGGTTACGGACTGACAGAAAAGTAAATTACTTTTCAGGTGCTGCTAATGTTACTACACTGTACAAAGTACTAAAAAGTATGCCAACAAAATGCTTTTGAACTGGCTGCCACCATGTTGCAGCATCATAGATACTTAACATTTCTTTGTCATTTGGCCTTTGAATTTGTACACAAAATGAACAGTATTATTTGAAGACAGGATATTATCAAAAAGTAACATCATTCTGTGCATGAAGAATTAAAGCAGGCTGTTTATCTCATTTTCCTAGAAGAAAGTTACTTTAAAGATATGCTAATCAGTCCAGTAACTGATGCTGATTTTCATTAGGCATTATTTCATTAATGAGTAACTATGTCTAATGTATCCTAGAGATGCAATGTTAACAATCTAACTCACAGCACAGTTATGTTATAATTGCCATTCATACAAATCATCATCCATTATCCAGACATTATGTTGGTGGGTATGTCACCTGTCAGAAGGAAAAAGCTAATTTAGACTTTAAGACCAACTAGTTTTTAACTTCACAGCTTGGGGTACTCATTAGTGCTGAGCCAAATGATGTTTGTGTTGTGATCATTACAAAAAAGGTAATATGACCTTTTGCTTGTTCCAAACAGACAAGTTATGAACAACTTACATCTCCACTCATATAAACAGAATGTGTTCTGGTTAGCTATCATCTATAAATCCTTGTCTTTCCAAGGCATTCCTAAATTTGAAGCCTTACAAACAGAGAAAAAATCCACAATTCTTACCAAATATGCCTTTAAAATATATTGGGCTGAAATATTTATTAATGCTTGAAACTTGGAATCTGTAACTCTTGCTTCTATTCCCAGCTCTGCTACTGACCCAACTGGTTGACCTCAGACAAGTAAAATAAAGTGTGCTTCCATTCTGAAAAGGCTCTACTAAAATAGTGCCTGCTTACTCAACAGGTCCACTTCAGTATGAATCTAGAGTCACATCTACTGACTGATGTCAATGTTTGATTTTTTATTTAATTCTCTGTGCTGCCAATAGTGAAGCGATATCAAAAACTGCATTTGCTTATTTGTGTCCATCAGCACTTTTTTTTTTCCCTAAGCCTTAGGAAGTTGTATCTTTGTAATTCACAGAACACAAGTGTTGCGAAGATTCATTGTCAACATCACTGGTAGATTGGTAGCTGAATAGTCAAAACAGAAAATGTCTATAAAGTATGTTCTACATAAATAATGAAAAGGAAATAATCCCACCTGGACTTTGGATACCATATTGGATTTGCAGCACTAGAAATTAAATATGAGACGTTTGTGAGAAGACTCGTGTTCCTGTGAAAATCAAACACTTGGTTTGGAACCCACAGGGTATACACATCAGTACCTAAGGACACAATGTTTACAGCCCTTCTACATAGTGTATTTGCAGTGAAAAGGTTTTGTTTCCATTTTCCTCTCTGTAATGCTGATGCTGTCCTAGCAATGCTGTAAAGAATACTTAGTATATTTTAGAGCACTCCAAATTCTTCATTGCAAGGAACGTGTTCTGACATTGTATCACTACTGGTACCTGACAGAGCTATTAAATGTTAGAATTTCCCTTTGTTTCAGGGGAGTTTCTGGTTTTGTCACTTACATGCTGGGATGGTGCAGTCCCTTGTATTGTGATAAAGCCGATGAAAGTGTTTACTACATTTTGGGCTAAAGTAGAGTGGACCTGAAATATAAAGAAACAGTAAGTTATGAATCACCACAGCTCACAGGAAGAGCAGCACAGCTTACGGTATGTGCGTGAGATGATGGATACCAATGCAAAATTAAAACATACCTGTTAAATGCTTTAAGAACTTGTCTTTCATCCTCAGATCTCTGGGAACTATTTCTGTTGGACAGAAAAAAGAATAGTAACTCTGCTGCACTGGAACTCTGCTTGCCAAGCACAGTATGGGGACAGGGAATAATCTGTCCAGCAGACATCACCATCATGTCTTGACAGGTGCAGAGAGGTCAAAAGTCCTTTGCATACAGTAGGCCAGATTTCATGCAGTTGTTTTACATAGGAACCCCTGTAAAGTGCTCTGTGAAACACATTGTGGTGATGAAACAATATCTGTTAGATGTGCAGTCATTAATGATGATGGCAATTAACTAAGAATCAGATTTTAGCTCTCTATGAATTACATTATCAAGTTTACTTAGATTTAAATTCTTAAAAAAACTTTAGTTCATAGTTGCTCAGAAATAGCATATTAAGCTAGTGGTAAAGATCCAAAGAAAAACTCAAGTTTGGGGTTATGTCTTCTAATTCTTTTATGCAAACTATTCAACACAGGTATGTTTGTACAAACATTTTTCTGCTGTAATCATGAAACTGGATTGATCTACTTACAGGAATCCTTTTTTCCCTCCCCTTTAGCAGTAAATAAAATTCACAGGAAATGATTCCAAGCAAATTGCTCTCTTCTGGCTCCCTATGTTTGTGGTTTACCGCCTTGCGTTTTGTGTTCAGCAGATGGCAAAATGAAACTGGTTTACTGAAATCCATTTTAGCCCTAACCCTTGCTTGTGACTTCCTGATTTACAGCTATCTTTGATTGCTTTCCGTTACAAACTCTATGCTGATAGCTTAGTGCTGATTGTGTATGATACACTACATGGTGCTTTATTTATTTGACCATAAATGCCTGAGCAGCCTTTTTCATTCCCCTGGCACCTCTTACCAGATATAAAGCAAGAGAGCATTTCCATCCAGATCTGATTCACTTGTGAAGTTAGACACTTCTCGAAAGTCATTCTTCATTTACTTCTAACTTTAGTCCGTGTAAGTAAAACTGACCTTAGCCAATTTGACCTAATTATGTCATGAAGAGCATTAAAAACACACATGCTTCACTCAGAAATTTCCCATGGGACAGACTCACTGGGAAAGTGATGCCCAAACTGAAATGAAAGCCTCTAACTAGTAGTTCCTTTTCAGAGTTGCTGGGAATAACTCCATTATAATAACAGAATGAAAAATCCTGCTTAGGAGTCAATAACAATACTACCAAATAATCTGCTCTGAAGCAGATTTATTAATTACATAGATAACTGTTCAGCACAAGCCAGATGTTTCACACCAATATGCTGATGTAGGGTGACCAAAAACTATGCCCATGTTCCAAGGTGAGATTTAGACTTATGCAGAACAGGGTTCCCTGCTTAGTCTGGCCTCTTTGACTTTTCAACATTTCTAAAAAAAAATGTTCTCCCCATGATGAACTTAAGCAGAGCAAAATTGTCTTCCTCTGTAGATTCATTAATTATCCAGATGGAGAAGCAACATTTTCATGACAACCACCAATAAATGCAAATCATGAGGATATTTGAGTATGAATGAGAATAAAGAAAAGGTACAATGAAGCTTTATGAGATCAATAAAGACAAATATAAATAGCATACTAACAAAATGAAAGTCAGTTTGTGAAAAAGTGAGTAGACATTTGCTGGAAAATATTCAGAAAGTCACTTTCAGTAGGAGGGGTAAGATGAGCAGGTAGGGGCTTGGGAGTGACAGGGAACAGTAAATTAGACATGGCAGCAGGAGAAGCCATATCAATTTTCAACTGGATGCACAGAGTTACGTCACGAAACTGAGCAGTAACTATCCATCAATATGTGCATTTGTATGACTACTTCTGGACTGCTCTATGCAACCCTGAACATCTTACAAACAAACCTGGGCTTTCACTAGAGGTTAAAGAAGAGCCAGTTAAATAAGCAGAAGGATGACTTCAGGATTCTCCCAGACTGGTCACTGTCTCTACAGTGACCGAGGACTACTGGTTCAGTTCCCTAGTATTTCAAAGGTCCTGCCTCTGGAGTCTAAAAGGAATGAACAAGCAGGGCGAAAAGTTCAGTGAAGCTGAGCTGCAGGAAAGACTTCTAGATGTGAGGTCTTTAAGGACATACTATAGTCCTGCCGGGGAATTCTTACTTCCAAGAAACACTTAAACCAAGCACACTACAATAAGTGGTAACCTTCCAGGAAAAAGAGCATTTTCATCCCTTGTTTCTTTGATCTCAGCCCATTTCAGTCTTTTCCCTTATTAATAGGTTTTGTTCAAAGCCACAGGAAGTTGGACTTTCAGTTGAGTACATTATCCAGAGTGTAAAAGACTCTGAGATGTGAATGGAGGTATTCTATTCCGTATTTGCCATCTGTGTCTGTTTCTGATATCAAAGGGAACCTGCAGTATTTTGAACAGTGAATCCTTGATATAAAATTAGTGGTCTCATTCACCAAGGCACCCTAGAGAATAAAAAAAAGATTTCCTATTTCATGGACTGTGACTTACCAACTCTCTGCTCATCCTGGTATCCTCCATAGTCAGTCACTTCTCTTCGATCCAAGTTATAGTTGTGCTTGGAGAAGTACTGCATCCCACTCTCCTTCTCCAGGTGGTACCTTTTCAGTTCCTGAATGATCTCCATGATCAGATTTAAGAGACTTTGCTTGTCCTTCAAATCTGCGGAGTCAGTTTTCTCTTTGCAATATCCTGCTGAGAGCATTAAGAGTACCAGCCCCAGCAACCCAGGAGACCTCAGTCCACTCATTGCAGTCCGACCTGAAGAGTGCACGACGGGATGAAGAGGAAGGATCCGCTGCTGTGGGAGGCCTTCTGTTTCACTGGAAGAGAAAATCGGGGGTGGGTCGAAGGTAGGGAGGCTCGTGGGGGTGAAACTGAAAACATTACTGGAGAGAAGAGCGAGGACCGCTTCGCAGGTTACAAAAGGCGGGGATGCAGAGGTCCCGGGGCGGAGCGGGGCGAAGGGTCCGCCGGGGGTCCGCCGCTGCCCCCGCTGCCCGCCNGGGGCGCGGGCGGCCGCGGCCACCTCCGCAGGGAGCAGCCCGGAGCGGCGGCCAGCCCCAGCCGCATCCCCGGAGCCGCTGTCCTTCGGAGGGCTGACCCCCCACGCACACGACGGCCCCGCGCTCCGTGTTACGGCTCTGCCCTGCCANCCCTGCGGTCAGAGCCTTCCCAGCGCCCGCCCGGCCTCCGCAGCCGGCCCTGCGGGATGGAGGGTACGCTCCCCCGAGAGGGGCCAGCCGGGCTGCCCCGGCGGGACCCCTCTCCCCGGCGGAGCGGATCCTCGGCCGCCACGGGCGTTCCGCCCCGCCTCTCCCTGCCCCGCCCGCGGCCGCGGAGCGGAGC
>VWZF01001225.1:698560-776215 GCA_013396755.1 Sclerurus mexicanus
ACAGCGCCCCCCAGCGGCCGGCACGCCACCCGAGCGCGGCACCGCCACTGCCACTGCCACAGCCACTGTCACTGCAGCCACTGCCACCACACCCAGTGCCACCACACCCACTGCCACTGCCACCACGGCCACTGTCACTGCCACCGTCACAGCCACAGCCACTGCTACTGCCACTGCCACTGTCACTGCCACTGTCACCACGGTGCCCACCACAACCACTGCTACCGTCACTGCCACTGCCACCACAGCCACTGCCAACGCCAGCGCCACTGCCTCGGCTACTGCCACTGCCGCCACAGCCGCTGCCACCACCGCCACCGGCAGGCGGCGCTGCGGGCCCCGCCCGGTGGGACTGGACGGGACGGGCTGCGGTACGAGGGACCCCAAGGATCACCGGGGCAGGAGCACCTTCCACCAGACCACGGTGCTCCAAGCCCCGTCCAGCCTGGCCCCAAACACTCCCAGAGGCGGGGCATCCACAACTTCGTCTCTTGTATGTGTCTTTATGCAGTTGGGTTCCCCAATTGTTTTATTATTTTACCTGTATTAATCGATTTAGCTTCAAAAACAACACACAAATGTCACATATGTCTGTTACTGCAAAAACCTCAGCCCACAATGTCACACGGAATGTACAAAAATATTAAAAAGCCCTGGAAAAATACACACTGCATGATGAAGAAAAAGACCCAGAGGCAAGACTGAGCAAGACCGCTTTGTCAAGAGTCCAGAATCCTTCCTCCTCTTGGCTTCATGGTTTGTTTCCAGTCACCTTGAAGCTCAGGGGAAAAAAGAAATTGAACGATCAGTTCAACAGTGAGAAAGAATGTCCCTTTGCATGACATAACTTGGTATGGCTGTATTTACATGTTAGTCACTTCAAATATTGACACATTGGGGTCACCGATTGGAGACAGAGAAGATGGAAAACAAGCCAGGCAGTATACAGCCTTATATTCTGTTCCTAAGATTAAATTTCAAACACTGCTTCACCTGAAGTAATCTCTGTGGAAAAAGGTAGATACAGCTGCAGAACTGAAAGAGGAATTCAACTGTAAAACACCTGAATGGATTCTCCCCTTACTTATAGCTACAATTTCCATGTCATTTTTGGTCACCATCCTGTAAGGGAGAAGCTGCCTGTGTTTTGAGTACACAGAAATTCAAGTCAGGAATGCTAGGCTGCATCTTTCCTAGTATGTTAGATGTACCCAGACATGCCTGTCGTGTCTGGCACAGAGACCAGCTGTCAGGGAATGACTTGCAAATTGTTGAATAATATTGTTTATGTAGCTTTCTTTCTTTTGAAGAGACAGTGGACATTATCAAAAACTGCTCTAATCCCTCTTATGAGGCAACTCCATCATGAGTCCAGGAATGGGATATCTGGAACTGGCCAAGGACACACCAAGGAAAAATTGATGTCATAAATTATTGAATTCCAATGCTCAGGAATATTCCATTTAAATTTACTAATACAGATGTAGACTCAAAATACAATGAAGGTGTTAACTGAGATATGAGGTAGATGAACAGTCTTTTTCTGCATGAAGAATCTGAGGCAAGGGTCTATTCTGATTTGTTTACACTGAATTACATGAAGATAAGTAATAGCTCCCATGACTTCAATGAAGTTAATTGAAATTCCCACTGATAGGTTTAGGATGGTAATTTAATATTTTAACAGATTATATTTTCTTAAGTACATTTTCTTAGAGCTCCATCTAAGCTAGCCTAGCTTAGATGATAGCGACCTAAATGCTATCAGGATCCTACTCTGCATATATATTGCCAAAACTACAATCCTCAAGCCTGCCATCCACCCTGAGGCTTCTAAAATGCACAGTTTGCCATGACCGCTCACAGATTCTTGGACTTCTTCCCTGGATACCGGGAAGTGCCTGACTCTTGTCAACACTAAGCAGCCAGGAAGGTGAAGAAAACATTCTTCCAGGATTTACAAGATGTAAGTTTTAATCCCTTCAGGCAAGGATGAAAGATGAACACACCTTCCCTGCCAGGATGAAAACCTGCTCGCTTTCTGTGAACGAAGGTGGAGAGGGAGATACGAAATTTGGTCCTGAAAAGCAACATGTACCTGGGAGAGAAGATCAGTAGAGGAATGCTCTTCAATTAGCATGCTATTCAATTTGGCTTGTCCCAGAGTGGTAGTTTTAATTTAAAACTGCTATGATTTTTTTTGTCTTATTTTTACGGGACATCAAATTAGTTAAACCTTCTGCAATTGAAATCTATGCATTGATCGATCTATAATGTTACTAAAAATGCTCTATTTTTAAAGTAAATGTCATGATCCTCAGAATAAGGACCTTGTGAAATAAGCATACACAAATGCAAAGATCAAATGCAGTATTTGGAGGATAGTTTTAACCAGTGTACTACTGTTCCGTGTTCCCTTGGTCGTTATGAAACAGAGGCACTACATTTGTGATTTGGAACAAATGCCAGTCAGGATTTCTAGATTTGTTAAATAACACACATTAGTCACTGTTTTCACTGATTCCATTCTAGTATGCCATGCTGAGACAGTAAAGAAAAGATTCTTTTACTTATATGGTATACGTGAAAACAAGAAAATGTGTTCTCTTCGGTTCTGTTGTCTAAGACTGGTGAAATTTTCATGCTAAGAGCCCTACAGTTTCAAGCGTGCTCTTGTTTCAGCTGATTATAACAGACATAAGGGTTCCTATCTATATTTAATAAAAGCAAGTGCAACATTTTCTGCAGTGATTGCAGAGCAGAGCTGATTGTCTAAATCAGGCTCATAACCAATATATGAACTGAGTGTATGCTTAAGAGAAAATTCCAGTGGACATTTACATGACTAGGCTAAAAAATGCTTCTTGAGTTGCTCTTTATTGACCTCAAAACCTCAAAAAAAATTTTGAAATACATTTTTTTTTCCTTAAGCATCACATCAACTTACAAAACTCTGGGGTCTAAAAACAGATTTTTCACTCCTCATAAAAGAAAAGCAATATTTAATCTTCAGGTTACATGTCAATTCCAGTAGAGTTTAATATGATGGAATGAGATGGGGCTGGTAATTCTGTTGGGCTGAGTGGGTATCAGCTGGTTGACATGGCAATTGGACTTACTAAGTGTTGACCACACACATGGAATCTGCATGTGTGATAGTTAATTTTAAAATCTATATAGAAAAATATCTACACTGCATCCAAGAGATGATACTTTCCAAAATCTGCTCCAAGTCATGAAAATGTGGAATGTTTTCAATATAATGTATTGTACCTAAATATGAAATAATATTTATGCACCTGGCTCAGTCATCTCTGTGAGCCTCCAACTCTCAGAGGCAATGCCCACTGACAGCTGCTGGGGAGAGTAAAGATGAGGCGTTAAGAATTCCTGTAGCACTGAAATCAGCCAGAGAACATATATAACTAGAACAAAAACCTCAACAGATGTTAGGGGTATTAAAGCCAATTGAGCATTTTAAGGACTTTCCCCGCTTCCTACCTGATGCAAATGCCAACAAGATTAAAATCCCATTAATCATCACTGCAACCAAAACTGAAGAACTTTGATTCAGTTCCCAAATGTTTCACGAGAATTACAGCCAGGGACAGCTTGCTGTTTGGTAGTAAGTTAAAAAAAGAAACCACAACCAAACTTCCCAACCAGATTTTTCCTAGAACTTTTATCTGCCTGTAAATTCAAGGCTAAAGGCAGCTCTGAGTTGGCCAATGCATCAATTATTGAGCCAGTTTCAAGATTATGTTCAATCACCCTTGCAGTGCTGCACCAGTGCAACAATACTGCACCAATATAAAACTCCCGTGAAAATCCTACTGAACCAGCAGGAGGAAATTTAAGTCTTAAAATGGTAGTCTCACTTTTTTATTTGTGTTTCATGGTCTTCAGAATATTCATGGAAATCTCCAGAGATCACTCATTTCAATTATTCCGTATTTAGGTTTCCAGAGATACTGTCTTTTGCACAGTAAAGATAAATACCCCAGTGAAGCAAGTCAAACCTCTCTTGACTGTAGATGAATGCCTACAGGAAGACACTAACAAAGACCAGACCCTGAAGTTTTAAGCAGGCAAGGGGGGGTGGGGGGCTCATGTCATTCTACAAAACTATTGTCCAGGCCATAAGCAGCTCTGTAGCTACTGTGCAGCACTAAGCCAATTACATGTGGGTTCACTGTTGACTCCTATATGTTCACTTAGAGTTATATAGCTGCAGCTGCAGAAATGCTTTCCACATCAAATTAAGATCACAAGTAAAATCTCTAGCTGATGTCTCATTGGATGGTAGAGTGCATTAAATTTTCTGGCCTGCTCTGGTCTTTCTGCACCAGAGGAAAGAGGATGGCTTCAACATACGTAAGAACTCAGTAGTTTTAGAGACAGAGTAGCTTTGTCTTTCATCCTGACTGTGGTTCTTAGCTTGAAGACACAAGTGGATCACATGTGTTTTTCAGAGCCATGGCTGATAAATGATGACATGTTTTGATAGTGTACTCTAAATTTGAGAATGTTATCTCACGTTGTGTTTGCACCACTTCTTAAAAAATTTATGCTGAAAAACAAATGCCATCTCAGGCAACATAAGGATATCCCATATGACTCACTATCAGCATCTGAATGCTAAACACAAACATCAAGAACTTTAAAAAGCAGAGGTACTTCTTTTCTTTTGCATGTCATCAGTGGGCAGGCCCACTGCTCATTTAGTGAGCAGACCCTGTGACTGCCCCAGTGGAGAGCTGGCTGATGTTTTACAGATCTGATGTAGAGCAGGACTGTGGGACAGATTGTATTCCAGAGACTTCTTGTAGGCAAGCATACCCTTTGGAAGATCATGTGCCTGCCAAAGCTGCTAAAGGAGGGAGACAGGTTAATCCCCTTCTAGGAAGCTCTCTTTCAGGCCAAAAGCAGTTCTACAGCTACTGTGCAGCACTGACCCCCCTACATGTGTGTTCACTGTAGACCAGAGGTTCTCTTCTTCCAGAAACCAGCATTGCAGTCCCAAACTGTACCCAGGCAGCCTCCTCATGACCAGCTTAATAGTGAGACAAACCGCTTTCCACGGTAAAGGTAGAAAGTTTATACAACTGCAACAGAAGGCTATTAAAAGTTGTCTATAGATTTCAGAGTTCAGCTCATAGCTTTTCTTAGTTCGGCACTTGAAATGATACAATGATATGAAAATGCAGAATATGTTTTCAGCATAAGTATGGTACATTCACTATGCCAGGGTTGTGAATGTTTTCTCTTCTTATATGGAAATCTACTGTCCTTTAGAGGAGAGAAAATATCCTGGGTCAGCTGAAGTGCGGGAAGCCCAGGACCTGGTACGCCGTATACATCTACAAGAGTAAATATAATGCGCTCAAGAGCATGGATAAAGTCTGTGGCACTTAAGCCAGCTGGCACAGGATAGGCCACATCCATTCTGTCCATCCTTCTTACTGCCAGCAAGAGGACAGCCTTACGCAAGCTACTCATTAGGAACACTTCCTGGGCTGCTGGCTTCCCAACAGTATGCAAGAATCGATCAGGAGAGTTGTCACAGACTAACCACGTGCCAGGGACTGGCCTAACAATTTAACAGTATTGACAGGTGGGTTCTGGTGCCAGGAAACCTCCCTGGCAGTGTTCCATTTCATCTTCTGGTATAAGCGCAACCTGTGGGCCCACCCATGTTGCAATGGCTAGAGGCAAAAGCTTTGGGAACTATTACCAGTTGGTAGAACTGCTGGAAGTCTTTTTGCATCATGGCCTAAATGGGAATTAAATAAGTATCAGAATCTGGGAACTGCAACAGCTTTAAAAAGCAGCTTCAGAACTTAAAAAAAATAGTTGTCTTTCTGATCAGGCAGCTGTACACAGCTTCCACTGGAGGCAGCAAAGAATCATTGCAAATTGGGCAGAACCACAGCGAAATCAACACAGGTACACATCAGAATAAAAAAGTTTTTTCTATTTTCCCCCTCAGGTCCATTGTCTTTATAAAAGTAAGATCTTTTAGATCTTGTATGGCAGTGGGCCAAAATTTTCAACATCATTAGTTTTAGTCCAAAGGAAAAGAAAAGGTTAAAAAATAATTTTATATGACCTTTACAAGCTGGTCTTTTTCCTAAGACAGAAAATGACTTTGTCTCACATTACATTATTTTTAACAAGCTATAACATACTTACTAAATGTTTTACTTTTGTGACTGGTCTCTTCAGCCTCTTTCCTGACCTGATTTTTTGTGCATTTTTACTCTTCTATATGATTTCTAATTTTATTATTATAGTTTATATATTGTATAATTTATAATAATTTATAATTTTATTATTATATATAACTGAAGTTACTCATCTATTTTTAATGGAGAAATTTTCACACATAAAAGAATAATGCCATTTAAAGACAGGTCAAAACATTTGATTGATTCTTCTTCTTCTTCTTCTTCTTCTTCTTCTTCTTCTTCTTCTTCTTCTTCTTCTTCTTCTTCTTCTTCTTCTTCTTCTTCTCCTCCTCCTTCTCCCTTCTTCTTCTTCTTCTTCTTCTTCTTCTTCTCCTTCTCCTTCTCCTTCTTCTCCTTCCTCTTTTTATTGTTAATATTGTTATTATTGTTGTTGTTGTTAGTATTATCACAGCCTTCATCATCATCATCTATTTTTGTATTATTATAAGCTAAAATTTCAGGTATGTTCAAGTTTGTCTCAGAACATTAATGCTAAATAGGAAACTGGAAACTGTCTGGAATTTGACATTCATCACAAATGGGACTGATACTCAGTTTTTATGGGCGGTTTTATTGTTGGTGTTGGAGTGTCACATTATAAAAGTCTGATCTACAATTTTCACTCTATTAAGCAAACACAGCTAAATGAAAAAAATAGCAACGTATACAGGTATGAGAAGACCTTGTGTTGCTGAATTAGTATCCATTTGGTTAACATAAAAGGTAAAAATCAATTGACAATTCACTGTTTATGTCATTCATTTAAATTTTACATTGAGCTCAGCCTGAGTAACAGAAGCAGTACAGTTGCTTTCGTATTTTCCAGTCGGCATACTAATCTGGGAGAGCCTTCCTGCATTTTTTTAAAAGATTTAGTGACAAATACCACAAGGGAAGTTTCTGTCTTAAAATCTTAATTGCTGATTAAAATATTAAACCAAGAGGTTATTTTTCTAATAGGCAAATTTTGTCAAATGTTGTTTGGATAGAGCAAAGACTTTGTCTCTGTAATTGAAGGAATGCAGACAGACTTCTTCACAGTCATCAGGTACTGTACATAGATATTGCTATTTATGCCCATTTTTTATATTGTAGTTCAGTGGAAATACCACTTTGGTAGTGACAGTTCAGCTAGAAGTTGCATAGAGAAGTTTCTGTTAGAGGCTGACATGGAGTGAGAATGTTCCCTGGGCAGCGTTGCCCAGTGTAGCTGTGAGCTCTGCAATTATTTGACTTGAAAACATGGAATTCAGAGAAAACCTCCATGTTTCAGATGGATCTATTTGTCGCCTTTTCTTTGTCCATTCCTGTCATGTTAGAGAAGCAAGAGAATAATACTCAACGGAAGAGGGTAGCAATTTTACCATATTACCATAGTAATAATGGTTAGAAACTAGATAAAATCTGGAACTTTCATTCTCTGAAAAAGTCAGCATTTCAAAACATCCTACTTTCGATTTGAGGCAATCTCACAAACAAATAAAAAAATCCTACAAGATACTGACAATGGAAAATAAATATTGAAAGAATTTCAGGAAATCATAATACCCTGTGATTTTTTCCCAAAATTAAACATTGCATACAGCTTATTCAGAAGTGGGAGCATTCTTGGGAGTTTCCCAGAATTAGGTCTAGCACAAGGAAGATGTGGAACAGGATGCCTAGCAAATCAAGTTTTGAAGGCATTTCCATGATCTTTAAAGCTTGAATCTAGATTTCCCAAGGCTGCTATGTTCTTGGCTCCATGATGTTCTGCAACTCCTGACTGTGCCAAGAAACTTGAGATTGGCTATTCAATCTGTTAAATCCCCAGCTGCCTGACTCCAAAACACTCTGTTTGGTGTAACCTACTAGGAAGAAGCATTTGTGATTTGTCAGAGGTTGATAGAAAGTAAAATATTTCTGCAGGACTTTAACAAAGGAATGTCTCCCCAGTGAAATATTGCAATGTTTGAAAGCTTCTTAACTAGCTCTCTTCATGTAGTAGGAAGTTTTCGGTGTGAGAAATTGGGTGAAGAAGCAGAAATTAAAAGAGCATGATCCATTTAGTGTATTTCTTAGTAGCAGAACACTAAATATTGCTGCATTTTAAAAAAAAAAATGTTTGTTTGCTTGGGTTTTTTTTTTTGTTGTTCTTCAGACAAGGTAAAACTTAGTGTGTTCAACATACAAATCCTTGTGTAGGCAATCAGATGCCTATTGTACAAAATGACATGAAAAGGTTATGGTTTTCTATGCTCATGGCAAAAATAAGTATTTTCATTTTATTCATCTTAATCTATATTCAAAGTGAGATGGCCCTGATAGCAGAACAGTTATCTGTCAGCAGTGTATCCTGTGAGAATGGCAAATAGATCTGGCAGTCTGATGTAGCATACTTCGGAAAAGAAATGTTATTCCAATATTGATCATATATGTGTCCAGAACAAATGGGTGCTTTGATTAGTTGCTCCAGATAATATGGAAAACAGGTACATTTTTTTTGCCATGAAAGGGAAGTTGAATGATTCCTTCTTATCTTACCCAAAGGAATACATAGAGAAAATCAAACTCAGGTGATATTTTCCTCAGTAAAACCACATTAACTTTGATCATAGTTCTCTCAGTTGATGAAATATCCATATGCTTTATGCCTCTAGGAAAGGTTGTAATGAAGCCAGCCCAATTAACTATTCAGACATCAGTGGCTGAATCAGAGGCTAGTGGGAGTTTACAGAGGGAACTAATTTGTTTATTATTTGCTGTTATGTTTGCGTGTTTTAACAGATTTTCATGTTATTTGAGGCAAGAACAACTGACTCTTGTTACACTTTATATAAAATGTTTCTTGTCTCACTTTCTACAGCCCTTGAATTATTTTATGTTCCCTTTCTTCCTGAGCCTTCCAGATTTTTCCCTACATCCTTTTGTAAAAGGAAACATCCAAAGAATTAATAGTATGCAGTAACTCACCACTGCTGTATCTGGATTTACAGTTGTTTATTTCTTGTTAATAAACTCAAGTGCAAATTCATTCCATCATTTTGCTACAGGATGGCATTGATTTATTATGTTAGAGGCACATATTTATGTCCTCAACAGTATCATATCTGTTTGTTATTTTGTCAACAAAAATGTATTTTCTAAAATTATTATCTAAAATATGCATTCTCTAAATTATCTATATTATCTATAGAAAATCCATCCCATCTGGTTTGACAAAATGTATTTTTTTTTGTATAATATATGTTGAGTGAGATTAGCTAGAATTCTGTCTTTTAATTCTTTATTTATTGATTCTGAAATAATTTGCAATTAATTTACTTCTGACTGGAATCACACTAATCAATTATCATTCCATTTCCCCATCCTGAAGGGTGATAAAAAATAGTCAATGTTTTCAGTCTTCTACAGTTGTAGTGTTGTGGTAATAAATAAATAAATTAAAAATTAGAAGGCCAGATATTTCTTCAACAAACTACTAAGTGTTACAGGAAACATCTTATGCACCTGTAAGATGCTTATTTGATTTTGATGTTGTCTAATATCTTTCTCAGTTACTAGTGAATGAAGACTCTTTCCTTTATTCCTATGTGATCCATGTGTCTTATCTGGCTTTCTTCTAAAGACAGAACAAAAATATTAATTGAATAAATGTTCCTTTTCTGAACTATTAATATTTTAACAATCCATGTCTAGTTAAAAGGCCTGTTTCATTGCTATGATTAATTTCTTTTTCAGTGCATTAGAATTTCTCACTCTTTGCTGTGCCAAAAATGGATTTTTTTCCCCATTGTTGTTAGCTTTCCTATAGCTCAGGTGGTTTTATTCAGGTGGTTTATTGTGTTTCAATATTATTAACACGAGTTTTGTAAAGGAAAGTCATACCTTACAATTGCACAATACCTACTGTGCTTTATTTTTGAGAATTAAGTATGCATCAGGGAAACTTGACTGATACTATCAACAAGCTATCTCAAAAGGCTCCTACAGAAATAAAATATCCACTGAATAAGAACCAAAGTTGTTAAATATGTAAATGTGTAGAATACAGAAAATGGACATTAGAGTAAGGAGTAAATTTTCACAGTGCAAGGTTATCGATAAAGCCCTAGGCAATGCTATATAGCCTCCTTCAATAAGATCTGTTTGTGACAGAAGCCTTGAGAAACTCCCTGCCACTTGACAAACTGATACTTCAGAGGTCTGTGCATAGCCAGTTCCTTTAAGTTCAAAGTGCTCACAAGTTCAAAACATTCATATAATTTTTGCTCTTGTCACCCTTATAAAGAATTTTCCACTTTTTTTTTTTTTTNATTCCTTCACCCCCAGCGGCTGCTGTTTCTGCACTGACTTTAATACTCATCCTCGGACTTTGCGTATCTTATTCTGTTGTTGGTGGTGTGTGTCAGGAGTGTTAAAGTACATAAAGGCAGCTACTCATTTATGGGGTGAGGGCAAGCAATGCAGTTACAGGTTATTTATATTGTTACTCATGACAGCAACAAGTTACTTTATAGTCAGTTCAGAAAATGTTAACCAAAAACTGTGCTTGTTAAATCCAGCCTTCACCCTACTCAACCAAATATTTGAATTGTGTAGCACTTTGTCCCAGTTCTTTACAGTCCTGAGCCTTAGCACCTTAGCCCATCTCCAGACAAAACCACTTGCCTAATAGTAATCCAGGATGCCATCACATGCATCTATTTTGAATTGTTGAAAATTAACTATATTTCTTATATCATATGATGATCATGCTTGCCTCAGAAATAAATGTCATGGCTTCAGACCTACAGCTATCCCTGAAGATCTTGAAAATCCCTCTTAAATAAAAAAATCAAAAATCAAAAAAATTCAGCAGTTTCTGTTGAGAAACCTTAATTGGAACCATAACTAACTCTACTGTAGACCAAAGACTCATGACAGTTATGGTCTCTGACCTTCATTATACTCTTGTAGATGATTATGCTTTGCTCTTCAGCTCTGGTAGCCTTATAAACCACCTATCAATACTTGCTAGAAAATAAAATAAAAACCATTATATACCTACTGGTTCTGGTTTTATTCTAGCTGTGTGAGCTTTGCAGGGTTCAAGTTTAAAGATAACTAATATATTCTTCCTGTTCTGAATACTTTCACTTTACCAGCAATGCAGTGATGACTCACAAGAACTAATTTTGTTAGTTCCCTCAAATAGAGTTCATGTGTCTTTTTTTTGAGTCCAGCAAATCGACTGTTTGTTTTCCATAATAAAATGATACACATGCGCTTGTCAATTCCTACCTCAGTGAATTAAGATCCAGGATAGAAGGAGTAGGAGAGCTTGCATACTGATTTTTCAAGTATTTGTAGATTTTAAAAATATGGGGCTGCTATGTTGTGTCCTGATTCTTCTGTAATAATTGAAAAAATCTTCTTGGTCTACTTGTGAAAAAAGGCTTTTTTGTTGTTCCCTGAGTGGAATTGCTGCATTTGCTTTGTGTTGAAATGGTGATAAAGAGTTGTTCAGTGGAATGATACCAGCAGTCCTGGGGTGACCATAGGCAAAACCAGACCACCTGAGAGGGACAATGTCTGCAGCAAGGCTGTTGCCAGTAGAAAACACAGATTCAGAGTTCCTTGATAAGAAAACCAGGAGCTAGTGGCACACCACCAGTAACAATTGCAGCAAATCTACCTATAGGCACAGTTAAAGGTGGAAGCAGCAGACCCGGTAGAAGCTTCAAAGGAACCTATGAGCAATTGCAAGAACTTATGGCAGAGTAACAGCTATAGCTACAGGATCAAAATTGAAAACAAGAGGCTCGAGGAAAAAGAATTAAAGAATTCTAAGAAAAAGAATTAAAGCTGTTTCTTTGATCAGCAGACCACTATAAAAAGAGAACCAGCACATTGGTTGTACAATGATGTTGAAACCCACAGGGAATGGTTGGCTCCCAATAAAATCAGCCTGAAGGTAATCTGAAAGCTTTCAAGGGACTTACTGAGATCCAAACACCCTTGGGTTGTCAAACTATCCAGTTTGTGGAAGGCAGTTTGGGAAATCCCAGATCTGCTGCAGTAATTCATGCAGGAATATAAGGTCACATATCAAAATGTGGTCTAGCACTAAAACTGAAGGCTAGATCTTCCTAGTTACTTGCCCTGAACATAAAAAGCATTCCCGGAGCTATTAGAATATCCATAGATCAATACTCTATTTTGCTTCATTAAGAGAGATGAAGTTGTTGACCTTCATGGAATTCTTTGGCATGTTGTGAAGGATGACTATAATGTACAGGATCTGGATCTTCTATGTTTGACAAGTTGTCGACACTTTAACTGGCATCTGATTTTCAGGAATGAGACACAGAAATGGAATCAAGATTCTGTCCTCAGGAAAAGGAAAAAGAATAGCAGCTGCCTGGAAAGTTTTCAGAGACATTGGTTCAATATTAAGCACATTCATTTTTTTTGACTTTTCTAAACAGGTGGTTGTGCAACTTCTGAATACAGAAAACCTGCAGCATAGAGCAAGAGAGTAGCAGAAGATTGGTGTTAAGGATATTGAAGAGTTAGATCAGGAATAGGTTAGTTTAACCATATTAATTACAAAGTGTGACAGGAGATGTGGCTCTGTATTGACTGTGCCATAATTATCTTTTGTGGATCTTGGAACATTTTGATATCTTTATCTCAGATGAAGTATTAGCAGGCTAACCTGGGGGCTTGTCTCTTGCAACACTGTTAACAGGGAGTAATACTGAGAAATGAGTTGTGAGGCTGATCTGCTTTCTTAGGTACCTCTTTGCTTTTGGTATACATTTCATCCATTCAGCTCTCATGGTAGGAGTTTATTGCTAAAACATTGGATCCATGTTCCCCACCCACTCTTGTTGTTAAGGCCCTGAGTACATCAACAACGGCCCCTTCATTCCTTTGCCCTCTCTGAGGTGTTGATCATCTGTGGTCAAGACCAGCTCTGATACAGTGCAGCTGTGTAACCTGGGATCAGATTGCTGTGAAAGGATTGGTGAAAGCTGTGTCAGAGGCCTCCACTGGCTCAGGATCTGAATTCCAGTTCAGGCCCTTGTCCCTGGCCGTTATCAAACCTGTACTTTCAGCTCAAACCCATCTTCACCATACCAAAGGGTACATCTAGTAGCAGATAAACAGCTATAAAACATTTACCTGTATCACATCCGGTACACATCTCATTTTGAAGTTATATGTGTTATGCTGCTAAGTGGAACCTTTACAAAAACCATAGACAGAATTTTCAATAAATTGATAATCCAGACATTCAATAGATGGGAATTATAGATTGGAAATGACTGCACTGAACACATCCACCTCTATTATTTCAAGTTTTGCTTCTGCTGGCCCTCGAGAACTCAGGAAAAGTTAAGTTTTTACTGTGTCTTACATAAGAACCTCACACCTTTTCCAAAAGCACAGACGCTTAACTGCAGCCAGATTTAATTCCTCCCTAAATCCTTAGTTAAGATAATAATGCCCACCAGTTTCATACATTACTAAGTGTTATAAAGTAAGACCAAATAGCTAATAATACAGTACTGGAATAAAGGCTTGTGGTCTTGGAATAAAAGCAGATGCCAACAGGAGTGGGGGAGTCATGGTTCATTCTGTGGCAGTTATGACTAATAGATGCAAATTGAGAGGAAAGATTAGGAACCGTGATGCAATTAACGCGGGCAGGAGAGGTACTGAAAAACTTGATATTGCAGACATCTTGCAAGCCATGCAGACCTAAGATGAGTGTTGAAACCACCAGGATAAATATTTTATTTTTATTTCTGGTCAAAAGTAGATGTATGCTTTGATATCGGGCTAAGGAGAAAAAGGATACAGGCATTCCAGACCCAGCCTTCATCCAGTTTTTGCATGCTTAGCAAGATCCAGCAATAACACTGAGAAATCGATCACTCCTATTCTTAAATTTAATCTCAAAATTGGGGGGTGAGTGGCGTGAGGGGTGCTAGGAGGGCAGGTAAAAGCACTATGCATTATATGGCTATATCCCCAAATTTCTATGATTTCTTCTCCCAGTCGTGCTACCAACACTGAAGTCAAATCTTATTTTCAGACTTAGCAGCCTACAATAATCTAGGAATTAACTGTAAAATACAAGACCTTGTCAGTTTCAAGCCAAGTCCCAGTTGCCAAGTAGCATTCCTTGACAATATAATAAATTTTGCCATAACCTCAACTTTTTCCTTTGTCTTAACTGCACACTAGCAGGCTGGGATAGCCACAGACCTATGTCCTAGAAAGTGCTCTTTAGAGACTCTTTCCTATGGAACAGACTACTGTTAATAAATTTAAAAATAAGAAGCAGGATTATAGTAACAAGGACTAGAGTTGGGATAATGGCTTTATGTTTCCTGAAAGATTTCTAGGACCAGAAGGATTATAGCTGTTTGGTCTGAATGAGAAGTTAAGGTTAGTTCTGCAAGGGAAGAGATCATAGTTCTATGGAAAAAGTAAAGTTTGGGACTAGTTTTATAGTATGGAGTCTTCTAAGATGTTCTTTAAAGATGTATTTTAAGAAGCAGAATGAGGGTGATTGTTGTTAGAAGAATTTACTTTTTTGAGTCTTTATGTTAACTGTGTTGGATAATTTATTGTTTTAGTGAGCTTTAGCAATAGAAATAGGCGAGAGAATCAAACAAAGAAATTAAGCTTATTGCTAGACTGAGCAGAGCATACAGGACCAAGGGGTTCTGTTAAGGAGTTTATGGGCCCTTAAAGCATAACTGAGGCAAGGGCTAGAATGGAGGTGATGAAATGTAAAATGTAGGTTCTGTACAGGAAGTGCTGAAAACTTTTGAGAATTTTTTGGTTTTAATGCCTGCAGAATTCTGGTTCAATTGTGCTTCACATATATCTAGGACAGGGTCTGTAATGATTGTTAGAGAATATAACAGTTCATCAGCAACTGAAAAAAGTTAATTGTTGCAGTCTGTGTAGACTGAAACAACTGGTGCATACAGGAAAACTATGGTTAACACTAGAGTAAAGGTGGATGTCTTGGTTAGAAACTAGTACAGAAAACACCCAAAATGTATGTTTTCAGGAACTACAAGTCTCACAGAGCTGGAAAAAAATGTTTAACAACAGAGATGAGTGAGTTTTCCGTAGGTCTGAAGCATATTTAGATTATATATCTTATTTAAAACTATATGCATGTTTTAAAGATTAGGGGCTATATAAGGTAAGGCCTCTAGAGCTAAGCTGGTAATAAAATAGTTCTGGATCTTCTGATCCAAGAGGAAGGATGGTCTTGGAAAGCCTAATGTCAAATATTCTTGTGGACATTGATTGTTGGTAAAACGAATTTATTTATTACAGTTAGGATTTTTAAAGACAGAAGATCAACTATAAGAAATTTGTTTCTAGATCTTATTTCTGCCTTTTTGCTGCTTCCAAAAATAGTCTTAGCAATTTAACACTTTTTGTCCCTGACTCTATCAGTGTTATGTAAGCCATGTAACCCATGAAACTGAAAGTAAATATAACTGAACTGAAAGTAAATACAACCCAAATTTTAACAATAGAGTTGCTGGCCATATCCATCTCATTCTATTTGACTCTGCTAACTCATAATCTTAGGCCTGTAAATCACACATAACGAACTGAAAAATTCAGTTCCTGCTTTGCAAAGGTGAACTGCCACCCAAAATATAAATTTTTTTGTACCCTACAGTTGTGGACTATACCATGTTGTGTTGTGATCCACTTCAAGCTTCTGGTGTTGTGCATTCTAGAGTACAGAGCTATAGGAACCTGAAAAGAAATCATTTCTTCATACTCTAAAAGCTAAATCAAAGCTTTCTTCAGGTACACATAATCCATACTTGTAGGTAGCATTGCTGGTAAACAATTCACATGCTGGTTAATTCTGTTTATATTCTCAGGGCTGAATTTTATCCTTATTGATAACTATACCCAGAACCCAATAACAGTTCAGTAAAGACACTGAGGTGCTGGAGTGGGTCCAGAGAAGGGCAACAAAGCGGGTGAAGGGACTCGAGCGCAAGTGCTATGAGGAGAAGCTGAGGGAGCTGGGATTGTTCAGTCTGGAGAAGAGGAGGCTTGGGGGTGACCTGATCATGCTCTACAACTACCTGATAGGAGGTTGTAGCCAGGTGGGGATTGGTCTCTTCTCCCGGTCAACCTGCAATAGGACAAGAAGGCACAGGCTTAAGCTCTGCCAGGGGACAGATTTAGTTTTAGGTTGGATATTAGGAGGAAATTTTTTACAGAGAGAGTAATCAGGCATTGAAATAGCCTGCCTAGAGAGGTGGCGGATTTGCCGTCCCTGGATGTTTTTCAGATGAGACTGGGTGTGGCACTTAGTGCCATGATCTATTAATCACAGTGATGTTGGATCAAGGGTTGGACTTGATGATCTCAGAGGCCTCTTCCAACCCAGCTGATTCTACGATTCTATGATGAACATCTAGATAATAAACCAAAACCAATTTGCTGCTCCAGAATCAAGTCTTACATAGCCCTTTGTGCTTTTCAAGTGCTGACAATAACACTATGCTCCTTCATCCCTCCAGGTTGTGATCTTACAACTTTTCTTAAACTAGCAGTCCACATCTGCCTTCAAAGTAAGCAAAAGCCCTATGCTTTTATGCCCTCATAGGTCTTTATAAGGCACTGACGGATCCAGAAATGAACTAGATCTTCAGCCTTCTCTTTTCAGATACTAAATCCATGTTGGATCCAGACTTAGCCTTACCAATAGGCTGAATTCCTTTCTCTAACTCACTCAATGCTATTTTCTCATGCTCTCCGGTATCTATGTTCAGAATCCAAAAATAAAACTAGATCTTCAGTCCAACTATAACTGTAATCCCAAATTTAGGCAAATAATCTCAATAAGATAAGGAACTAGTTAGAATTATTGTTGGCTTCCACTATTGTACCAACTCTACAGGCCTTGCAAGTGCAAATGTATTAATTTTTGCGATTCTTCTCTCTAGGACTTAGAAATTTGTAATAATAAAGATTTTTTTAATTTCTGATGAAATTTTTCTTTTAAAGGCACTTTAGGCAGCCATTAGTGGTGCTGACATAAATCTCTGCTGGTGCCAAACCTGGCAGCAGTGTCAGGAGTTCGCCAGTTCTACTACAGGGAGTGCATGGCTGGGCTAAGCCTCATTTCTGTTCTCAGCCACAGGACTTACTTGATACATGACCAGTGGCAAATTTACTTCTGAACTGCATCATGAGGATCCCTCCCATATGGGGTCTATTTAAGCAAAAAAATGTGTGAAACAGGGGTTATCCTATATATACATCTTTATTATTTGTGTCGATATCTCTTCATTACAAATATGTGAATCTGTTTTTCCTAATAATATGAATAAGTTTTAAAATATTCTGTGGCCTGAAAAAAACTGTCAAAATTTCTCACATGCATTAAACTTTGCTTGCCCCATTCATTGTATAAACAAGGCTGCTGCTCACCTTCGGAATAAAAATTCAGTACTCAGTTCCAAACTTAATCAAAATTGTGTTGTTTTCTGTATCAGAGTTAAGTGTTTATCTTCTTACAGATGCTTCCTTGTGTCTTTTGTTTTCTATTCATGAGTGAGTTCTTAAATGAGATTTTGTAATCCAGAATTTATGCTTACTAAAAATCTTTACCTTCTTTTGCTTGCTCATTAAAAAAAAAAAAAAAAATAGGACTAATCACAGAATTGATGGAAAAATTAAGTTGTGGATTTTTTGCCTTTGGGTTTATTTTTTTTTTTGCAATTTTTTGGTTGGTTGGTTGGTTTGATAGTTTGGTTTTTTCTTCCTTTTTTTCCCTCTTAGAACTCTGTCAAAATGCTTACTGGACAAAATACCAAGATAAAGTGCTACCTTTCACTTCGCTATGGTAGAGAATAGATATACAAATACATATTATGTGCTACGATAAAATACCAAGTTTTAAACTACTTTGTTTAGTACCCTAGAATGTGTAACTAAACCATTTTTGGATTTATTATCTGACAGTTCAGAAAGCACATTGTTTTTTGAATAATTGAGAGCTGGAGCTTTAGCTTCTGAGATGTTAGTTTATGTTACCAATATATGTTACATTTAAAATGATGAGTTACTGGTGGATGGAACTAACTACAAGGTTGCTTGTAGACCTTATGAAAAAAATTACAATACTTTATTAATATTTAATTTTCTTCCTCCTTTTTTTTGGGTTGCAATTACTTCAGTTATAGTGTTTCTCCACCTGCCTTTCCTAAAAAATAACCTAAACAACAGAACACAGTTGTAGGAATGATCTGTTTAATATATGAGCTCAGTCCTAGAAATGGATGAAGTGTACTAACAGTTGCTGAAAAGAAAGTTTTCCCAAGGCTGAGTTTTCACAACCAATTTTAGTGTCAATAAAGAAATAAAAAAAATTACTAAAAATATCTATTATTTCTGTACTTAATAAAAATTGCATGTATCTTTGCATGCTTTGCTCACAACTGAATAAATTTAGGTAAAACATAAATAATCATTTAATAAAGAAGTTAAGCTGAGAGAGCACAGGAAACATTAATGTAGGTATTTCCAAATTTTTGATTGTATGACTTTGAAACTAAAATAAGGTTGTTTTTCTGTGATTCTTTTTAGGTATCTGAAAGTAAGTTTTTTGTTTGTATTAGATCCTTCTGAATCTTTAAGTAAAACCAAGAGAAATCATCTGGGGGAGATCTGAGTGCTGGTTTTATGTTTATTTTAGAACTCCTACAACAATTTAAGTCTTTTTACCTCTGAGCATGATGAAGTTCAATTATAATTGGCCCTTTTTAATTGTCACTTACCTACAAATAATCTCTGGCTATGTGTACAAGTATCTGAAGGGAGGGTGTCCAGAGGATGGAGCCGGACTCTTCTTGGTGGTGCCAAGGAATATCAAAAAGGTAATAGGGAGAAACTGATGCACAGGAAGTTCCACCTGAATAGAAGGGAAAACTTCACTGTGCAGGTGACTGTGCACTGAAAATTGGCCAGAGGGGTTGTAGAGTCTCCCTTACTGGAGATAATGAAGAACTGGACACAATCCTGTGCCATGTTCTCTAGGATGACCCTGCCTGAGCAGGGAGGTTGGACCAGATGACCCACTGTGGTCCCTTCAAACCCGCCCCATTCTGTGGTTCTGTGATTCTGGAGTTGTTGCTTTGAAATGGCTTTTTCTGTGTTACTTGTTTTAAGTCGTATTCTGAGGTGGCTAACATCCACAAATATTATTGAGAGACTAGATCTAAGTTTCAGGGATCTAAAATTTACCTGGAAAATTTAACTTTATTTGACATAACTTAAGCTTGATTGTAAAAAATGCCCTTTTGTTTATCTAAATGTAAATAATAAGCAATAAGTTATATATTCAGATTCATGTATTTTTTTTCAAATTTTGTCAATATCACAAAAGGAACTTTATTAACTGATTTTCCCCTCAATATTTTATGGGGTTTTTTTTTACAGGTTTGTTTCCTTCATTCCTGTGTGAATTCTTACTGGAATTCCATCATAAATAAAGAGACAGATAATTCTGGGAAAATATTTACATCCCTTATATGTCCATGCTTAAAGAAAGCTGACTAGATGTGACTTAACACCCCACATTAATTCTCTTCCTAATGGAAGACATCTGTTGAATGTGTTATGGGACATCATAAGGCCAACAGGAGCTTTTCTTTGTTTAGCGTGAAAAAGAATGGCAGAAGCCCCTTGGTAATTTAAAATGCAAAAATATATTTGGACTGTTTTCTCCAAATCCCTTACAGTATAAGATCTGATTTTCTTCAGGAAATGATGGGGTTTAGTTGCTCTTTATTAAAATAAACTGTATTATTTGGCTTTACATTTTCTAATGGGAGAAAAGGGACAAATACAGATGTCAGAACCATACTTTGACTTGTATCTCTAATTTTATTATCTGTGCTCCCAAAGTATGTACCAATCATCTCTCTAATCTGGGTTATATAGTAGAATTAGTAGGGTAACTGTGTCTTGCCAGGTGACTAGTCTCTTGCCAAACTTTTTCTCCCCTTTCATATAACTGGCTTTATTTTGGGTCATGCAGGGTGAAAAATCATCTCTGCAGTTTTAAACTGCATTCAGAATGAAATGGAGATTTCCCAAACCAGAGCCACCAAAGAAGGTAAGAGGGAGATCCTGCAATTTAACTCATTACTCGGGGATCAAGGGGAAGTGATGAGAGCTCTTCAATACTGCTTTTTCTTTTCTGTTGCACACCACAGAGAGGGGGTGTCTACTGCATTCTTTGTGGGCTGGTGAAGCCACAAGATTTTGGAAAATCACTCTTTTGAAAGCAATTTTCATCATCAAAACACCATCAGTCTGTTATTAAGGGTTCAGACATATAGCTAAACTATACTGAGTTTGTAAAGAACCCATTCTGTTATATTTAACGAGAACCAAATTTACCAAGCTTAGCCCTCATGGAAAAAATTTTTCAAATTATCTTACTAACAATATGTACTTACCTGAATTAGCAAAAATTGTTTAACCAAGCAACTTAAACATTTTCTGATGCACTCAGTCTTCAGTCAGTCTCAAGAAAAAAGGATTTTTACATTGAGTTTAGAGACACTATTGCTTTTGCAAAACTCAGTATGAGTGGAGAAGGGAGAGAACAGCCATACAGTGAGTATTTGATGTGGTTTCATTAGCACTGTTACAATTAGAACCACTGATTTAAAATTAATGGAAAGTGACTGGGATAAACTATGCAGTGACGAGGTGGACCTACTCTGCTTTGGAATATGGCAAGCTACAAATACAGATGCCCTCTTACCTTATTGGAACAGGTTTCACTGTACTGTTTTGAAACTGCCTACTCATAAAAATATTTGAAATTATTTTCACAGTTTTGCAACTTGAATAATTATTTGGGCCTTTATTGAATATTAATTTATTTTAGCTTATTTTATATGGCATATGAAGATACAGGAATATTATTGTCACATCTATTCCTAGAATATACTAGTATTTGCTCAAAGTTTTCATCGGTTTTAATTTTTAAATGAGATATTCAGATTTATCAATAAAAACCCCACACTTTTCTGAGGTAACAATAACTTCAGTTATGAAATACATTACAAGTATTTATATTTATAAAGAACTTGTCAGACAGCATTTAAAAAGTCAGAGGACAGCACTTAAAATTTCTGCCCTTACCTTTCCAGAGTTTTCCTTTGGAAATGAATTAAAGAATGAGGTACAGGGATTCACACCTTTCTGTGCAGTATTGGGTTAAAGTAAGCAAGCCAAGGCTGTAAGTATGTGAAAATATAGAATGGAAGTTCAGGAGGTATCTGGTTGTGTGGATTGACCCTGACTGGTCAGGGTGCCCACCTGGCTAGGTGCCCACCAGGCTCCTCAGCAGGATGGGGGTAGAGGGGATAAAATAAGATAGAAAAATCTCATGGATGAAGATAAAGGCAGTTTAATAAAAGCAAAAGCAGCGGCTGGTCACAGAAGCAAAGGAAAACAAAAGCTTTATTCTCTACTTCCCATCAACCACTTCCTGGGAAGCAGGGCTTAAGTATGCATAGTGGTTGCTCTCGAAGACCAACATTGTAATAATTGGTGCTTTTGTACCTGAGCAGATGTCATAAGGGATGGAATATACCTTTGGTCAGTTTGGGTCAGCTGTCCTAGTTGTTTCCCCTCCCAAGACCTTGCCCGCCACCAGTCTAATGCACAGACAGCACTGATGCTGTGGGGAGCACTGCTCAGCAGTAGCCACAACACTGGTTTGTTGTCAACTCCTTTCTAGCTACCAACACAAAGCACAGCACTGTGCAGACTGCTGTGGGGAAATGAACTCCATCTTGGTCAGATCCAATACACTGAAAGAATAAACCTCATTTTGAAAGAGCTGCCCCAAAATCCATACCTAACCTGCAAACCCCCTAGTTTTCTATAGATGTGATCTCTGCCTGAAACTGAACTTTGTTTATCCTTACACATATTTAACAGTGTAAATGGGATGAAATCATTTTGCTTAAAGATTCTAATTTAAATCTGAAGAAAGGTTCTTATGACTCAAACTTTTTCAATTGTCAGTTATAGTCCGCCTAATTTTGAAAGGATGCTGTCTCTGAAGACATCTGTTCTTTTCCACTACCTCTTTTATCCACACAATTTAACAACACTCATACAACTCATCCTTAGCTGTAGCCACTGAGAAGTAATTCAGAAAAAGAGAACAAAAGAAGCTAGATCAGAGTCTAAGTTGCAATTGTTTAATTCAGCACCACTTCATCAGTGATATGTCTTCAAAACAATAGTATCATGGATGAGACAATGTTATAAAGTACATCTGAATCATCAGAATGAGTGGTTTTTTTTAATGGATGGTGTAGAGGGCTAGAGACTGCATGCAGTCTTCTACTTCTGCCTGTTTGTTCCCCATGCTACATGCATTAGTGTACAGTCTGTAGTTGTGCTGATTTCCCAGAAGTGTGAGAGTTTCTCCCATAGTGTAGCCCTCTCATCACTCCCATATTTATGTCATTATAAATAATGTCTTCAGACCTGTTTTGATGATCACCCTATCTCTCCTGTTCACATCACCCTGCATCCTTTGCTTGCCGTCTCTGTTTACCACTTCCTCATTGGCTTGTTGATCATTTGCCTCCCTCCTCCATCTTTCCTACATAAAAGCTCTCCTCAGCAGTTTGGCCAGCCAGCTGGCAAAGAAGATTTTGCCCCACTTGCTCAGATGGTACAGTATCTTCCTAGAAGACCTCAAATCCTCACAAATAGTCATAAAAGATTAATCCCTGTCGTTAGCACCAGCTCTGCAAACTGTTTACCTGCAGGATCTTTCCACTCCTGCTTGAGCTCTTCCCTCTCACCAGGAGGATTATGGAGAAAGAACCTTGGGCCACCATGTCCTTCAGCATTGTCTCAAGAGCCTTTTGGTCATGCTCTGTACGCTCCAGGTCTTCCCTGGTAATGCCATTATGGACCAGCATGTCCCTGTCATTGGAGCTATCAGGATTCTTGTCTGAGGGCCAGACAAGTGATGACAGTCTCCTGACAACATTCTGGGCCTCAGGACCCATCAAACAGCTGGCAGTGCAGTAACAAAAAAAAATAATCCTAGTTTTTACTGCAGAACCTTGCTTCTCTGGGCACACTGTATCCACACTGACTTGTAGGCATGATGTATCCATAGTGACACAAAATCATTAAGGTGTCTAAAAGAAATGCAACCCTCAAAGGTATACTTAAAAGAAGCTCTACCAGCCAAGGAAGTGGCTTTTGCCAGTCTGATGAGGGTGTCTGTGCTCACAACTGCTGGTTGTAGACAGTTTTCCAGAGAGACTCTAGAGGGTTCCAATGTCAGGCACCAGCATAGGAACTGCAGAGGGGATCTGTGAGGGTAGATGGGGCTGCCCCAAGTCAGACACAGTCCATTCCAGCCAGCTCCAACCCTCCCACTGCAGGGCACGGCTGAGCCAGCAGCCAAGGGGAGGTGCCTTGGGGAAAGTGTGTTCAAGAAAGGGTAATGAACACTGAACAAAAGATTGTGAGGAAAAAAATAGGTGAGACAAACAACTCTGTGAAAAGAAAAAGGGGGGAGGAGGTGCTCCAGGCACCAGAGCAGACATTCCCCTGCAGCCTGTGGAGGAGCCCACAGTGACATGGATTGTTCCGCTGCAGCCCATGGACAGAACTATGGCGCCCATGGAGGACACCCCACTAGAGTAGGTGGATGTCTTCTGAAGGAAGCTGTAGCCATGGATGTATCAAATCTGCTGAGTTGGAAGGGACCCACAAAGATCATCAGGTCTGACCCTTAGCCCTGCACAGGACCATCCCCAAGAATCACACCATGTGCCTGAGAGTATCATCAAATGCTTCTTCAACTCTGTCAGGCTGGGTGGTGTGACCACTGCACTGGGAAGCCTGTCCCAGTATGCTGCTCCATGCTGGAGCAGGCTCCTAGCAGGAGCTGCAGCCAGTGAAGACTCCGTGGTGGACCATGTTTACCCTGAGAGACTGGCACAGGGGAAAAGTGTGAGAGGGAAGGAGCAACAGAGAGGAGCTTATATGGACTGACCACAGTGCCCATTCCCCATTCCCCTGTGCCACTTGGAGTTGGGGGAAGGACACAGACGAATCAGAAATGAAGCAGTGAAATTGAGCCTGGGAAAAGGGTGGTGGGATGGTACTTTATTCTTTGTTTCTCAGCATCCTACTATATTTTGAATTTGCAATAAATTAATTTTTTCTAAGCTGAGTCTGCTTTGCCTGTGATGTTAGTTGGTAAGTGATCTCAAGGTCTTTATTTTGACCCATGAGGTTTCCATCTTATTTTCTCCCCTCATCCTATCAAAGAGGGAGAGTGAGAGAGTAGCTGGGTGGGGGTGTCTCTGCTGGCCAAAGTCAAAACCACCACAGTCCTTTGTCTTCCTGCAAGATGTACATGGAAAAAAAACTTCTTTGAAAAATGTATATTTCAGTGCTGATACCAACTTCTTGTGAAAGTATTTTACTTATGAGTTTTTAATGTGAGAAGTAGCCTAAAAGATGCAGTTGGTTTTGTTATGCAAAGTATTAGAAGACACAGGAAGAAAAAAATAGAAATAAGGCTATTTTATCAACAAGGAAATACACGTACCATTGCACAACCATATGCAGCAGATACAGTGCAATTCTGACTACATTGAAGATAGTAGTTTTTCATTATTTTCATTTTCATTTTTGTTTTCATTTTCATCTAGTAGGAATTTCTTTTCTTTCTAGCTGTCAAGGAACCAAGCAACTAGTTGGATCAAAAACAGTGGTCTTAAATTCATGTGACTTTATTTTTTCAACAGAACATGTCAGACTCCATATGTTTAAATGTCCAAATTCATTTTCCTGTGTAGAATCTATCTTATTCCAACTAAATTAAAGAATTAACACAGTCTGGTATTCAGTGTAATATCAGAATTTCATCCAGTCCTTCTTGTGTTAAATTAAGGGGTTTTAATCATAACTTGCTCAAAATTGAAATGTATGATTTCACTTTCTCACAATTTTGACAGAGATTGTTCCAATAGCTTATTATTTGCATAATATTCTGCAAAATATACAACATACTGGAAAAAACTCAGTTTGAGAGTGTACAGATAAATAAACATGAAATCAGCAATAAATAAACACAGTATCAACAATACTTCATATTATGATAGCCTGAAGATTTGTATTTTCTCAAGTGCCCTTACTTTTCAAGTTAGGAAATTATTTGAGGGTTCACAAAGTTAATATGTATCATGACATTTTTCTATTTTTACACAGAAAGATTTAACATGAGAACAGTGAGAAACTTCTTCCACCCAGGCTTTCCTGCTGGAAGGAGAGACACGGCAATTTGTAATTTTTCCAAGATATAAACAATATATATTTCAAGACATATGATCTTGGCAAATGATAACATAATGGATAAAACCTTACCAAGTACGGACATATGGGACTATTTACCTTAAACCTAATGTGAATTCTAGTTAAGTTTTATTACTTTCAGTAAGATGGTTTTTGCTGTTTTCATGTTATTTTCTTCTTTTGCAAATGAGTAACATGAACTATGTATGCTATGTGTGTCTGTGAGACACCTCCATCTAACACACAATTTTCTACTTATGCCTTTCAATGTCTTTGTTCTATCTTTCTTATTTTCTGTCTCCTTACCTGAAAATCACTGTGTTTAAAGTGCACCGTTTGGCCTTGCAGCAGACAGTTTGAGGTTTGCACTGAAAATCAGGCATCCAGTTTGTCTAAACCACTGTCAATGCCAGAGGGCAACAGTGGGTGTGTAGGAAATAGTATTCCTAAGTGTGTCCTGGTATGAACATTTTTCATAGGAACTTCATGAGGTTTGGTATCGATACCATTATTTTTAAAACTACTAGAAAAAATTTCTTCCAAAAATACGCCAAAAATTTGAACCCATTTTTGTATCTTTATTATCCAGAATTTGCTGTGACAATGAGTTAGCATTGTGAGAAAATACATGGTTTTTGTGTTTCAAAGTGATCATTTGTGATCACTTTGCCTGCTTTTAAATATCTATTTGTCATTTTCCACTTCAGGAGTACACTGAAACGCTTAAAAGCCTATAAGCATGGTCCTGACAGACAGGAAAGAAGTTTCAGCAAATGTATATCAACCTCAGTCATTATCTCCCTTATAATTCCTCTTATGGATTTATTCTTAAGAGGAATTATTAGAGACCCAATAGAAACTCACCTATTTAAATCCCTTTTGATTTTTTAAGGAGCATAATGAGCATTTTCATTTCGCATCTTGAGACACTGTGTGGTATCTCTTCACACTCCTCTGTCATAGCTCTTCACCCTTGTCAAAAATGGATGGATGCAACAATATCTTCTGTCTTTTCGGCTTCTAAAGGTATTGTTCAATTCATCTCATTAACATTTGTACAGTGGCTGATCAGGACTACTACAGACCCTGGAAGTACTAATCCAAAGCTCACTGAAGTTAATGAAAAGATTTCTGTTGACTCTACTGGGTGCCACGAGGTTCTTAGGCTCCAGAAAGTCAAGGACCTGAAAGCCTTTTTAAAAACATTTTTCATCATAGGCCAGAGGCTTTTATTACAAGGCTAGAATGTCTAACATCTGCTCTTGGATGCTACCCTCAAAGCTACTGTACAAGTGTAAATAAGGATGTACTGCAAAGGCTGCTTAACTAATGGTAATACTGAAAATAAAAAACTGTGCTGAGACATCAATGCAAAACATTGTATGTCACTTTTAACTAATGTATCATTTTACTGTAGAAGCCAGACTGTTAAGGGCACAATATCTTTCCAATCTGTTCAATTGTATTTTCTGACAGCTGGAATGTTATAAGCACAGAATCAATCATCAAAAGCACAACATAGTTGACATTGTAGTGTACACATGTAAATTATATAGCTGATGCCAGAGCTGTTCATTTACCTTGATGTTTATCTGAAATCCACAGTGCCTGTAAATGAGGAAATAGTGGAGAGGTAAAAGGTGTAAGGCAGACCTGTTTCACAGTAATTTTTTTTCTTGTCCTGTCTTGACGCAACTGATCCAACTTCTAGGGCTGGCTGTCTTTAGCTTCACAATCAGAAAAATACACATTTAGTGTGTAATCCCAGCCCAGAGCCCAGCACAGAACTCAAAATGCTAGTGTTTGTTCTTCAGGAAGGTGCTACTTATGTGTTACTTGTGAGCCTGGCACAAGACTTCACAGGCTAAGGATTACAATTTAAGAGTTTAGAGGTATGTGAACACCTTTAAAATTTGAGTCACTGACTTTATTTTTTCCCCCAGCATTTTTAACATCCTACATCAGATTGCTAGTAGAATAACTTGATTGCCAAGCCATAAGTAAGATTCAGTAGATGTGGGAGCCTTACCCATTCTTCCAGAAACTGTGCCACTGACTGGACAAACCCAACAAACGACAGCGTGAGAAACAGTAAAGACATGTGAGTACACATATCTACTATGCTGTGATAATGTCCTTTTTGCCTACTAGGATGCCAGTTTAAAACCTTAAACAAAAAATTTGCTTTCAACATTTGTTGATAAATGGATCAAAAAAGGAATCCAAAGTTATTTAAAATTGCAGATGGAGAGAAACCTCCCCAGGGAATAAGTGTTCTGCCAGCATCTGCTGGCAAGTAAGGGTACCTGCCAGGGTAGACTAATCCTCATTTGCAAGCAAGTTATTTAAGGATTTGAGGCGTTTTTAACATTCCAATACATTTTCATGGTTGAGTTTTTGCTCAAATTGTAAACCTGTGGTTCAGTTCATGTGTTGTCCACAAAAATCAGATTCATTGTCTGCTGTGCAACAAGCCAATAATTACACACTTGAGAGAGACATTGATTATTTATTTCAGAATTGCACAAACCGGGGTGCTCATTGGAATTTCACAAATCAAGCACATCAACTATCAAAACTTCTAACTCTTTATGCATTTTAACAAACGCAGGAATTAGTGTTCATTGGCTACAAATTACATAGTTCTTTTATTAATTAGTATTCTCTCTTCTATTGGATAATGATCCTCTTGCTTCTCATGCTAATGAGTCCTCATGCTCAGTCTTTCTCTTCCTTTGGACAGGTGGGTTTCTTGGGTCGGTGGTAGTGAGTGAGTGGTTACCATCCCCCCCCGCTGGAGTTACCTTTTACCCAGTTGGAATTGGTTCAGCTCAGTTGCTGAGTTGGGTTTATTAATTTCTTTCTTATCTTGGGAGTTGTGCCAGATATCTTTGTGGCTTATAAATTGTGCATTCTCTGTGTCCACTATCAGTGGGTATCCTTCTTCCCAAGCTCCCCCTAGGTCTGAGATTACTGAAATATGTCAAGCCCTAAACTTTAACAAGGCAATTCTACCAACAAGTAATTTGTTTTACTTATACATAGACATGACTTAGACCTTGCTTGTTAGCTGCTTTCTGTTTCCCAGATTAAATCTCCCTTCTTGTTGATTAGGCTTGAAAGTATACAAAGATCAAACAACAAAGAACATCCTTTCTGAAGAAGATTTTTACATGTTCCACATTTTGCAACAAATTATTTCATGGGTGAACATGTAACCACACTGCAGCCTGTGACAGGACAAAGCTTAAAAAGAATAAAATTGAGAAAATGAGAAGAAGGCACCAATTTCTTTTCCCTACCATGTTAGAAATTTAGTCAGGAGACTCAGGTTCCTCTGCAAGAAAGCCCTGCTGCATTTGCTGGAAAAAGTGGGGAGACAAGTAGGATGATAAACACAGCAGTAAAGACAAGTGGTGTTTGTGGTGGTTACATCATGAATGGGATAAGAGATAAAAATTTCCAGCAGCTGGACTTCTCTGTCATAGACTGCAAAATAGAATTGGGAAATAATCTAATGGATATTCATAGTGATTAGTTATCTTGCCCATTCAAACACTAGAAAGTATCTTTTTCTTTATTTTTTTCAAGTGGGGAAATATTCATTACTGAGTAACCAGACAGTATTGATTACTTTCCCAGTTTTCTTCAGGGTGCTTGAGACATGATATTTATAACTTTTGTGGGTAAGAGTCACTAGAAATTCTACCACCAAAGAGTCAAAGGAAAATATGCATAATTGCAATATCACTTTCATGGTTTATCCCCAGCAGGCAACCAAGCACCACACAGCTGATTGCTCACTCCTGCACCAGCAGAATGGGGGAGAGAATTGGAATAGTAAAAGCCAGAAAAATCATATATTGAGATAAAGACAGTTCAATAGATAAAGCAAAAGCTGCACACACAAGCAAAGCAAAACACAATTAATTTGCTACTTCCTATTAGCTGGTGGGCGTTCAGCTATTCCCTGTAAAGCAGGGCTGCATCACATGTAATGGTGACTTGGAAAGACAAACACTATCACTCTGAATGCTCCCCCCCTTCCTCCTTGTTCCCCCAGCTTTATATGCTGAGTATGATGTCATATGATGTGGGATATCCCTTTGGTCAGTTGGGGTCAGCCTGTCCTGGCTGTGTCTACTCCCAACTTTCCTAAAAATGGGAGAGGTACAAGTCCATAGAGTTTGATGGTATGTGTCTACAAGTGTCAAAAGCTGACCAATTCCCATGTATGCCACTTTTAGTTATCTTTAAAAGGTATGGTGACTGGGGGAGGTTCATGACAACTGAAAGGGAGCAAATGCCACTCATGTCTTCAAGAAGAGCAAGAGGGAGTATCCTCAGAATTACAGAGCAGTCCATTTCTCTTCAATGCTTCAGAAGGTGATAGAGTAAAGACTCCTGGAAACCATTCCCAAACATATCAAGGACAGAAATATTATTGAGAGTAGTAAATATGGATTTTTGAAGTCCATTATTTCAAAGAACCAATACCTGTCCAACCTTATAGCCTTCCACAGCAAAATTACTCTCAGTAGATAGGCAAGGACAGTGACTGTTGCTTATCTTGACTTTAGTGAGGCTGTTGACACTATGTCCATCACATTCTCATAGAAAAAATTGATGAGACATAGGCTAAAGAAACAGACAGTAAGGTGGACTGAAAACTGCATTGCTGATTTCAAAGGGCTTGTCACCAGCAACGCAAACTGGGCTGGAGACCGGTCACTAGTAGCATACCCTTTGGGTCAATATTGGGCCCACTTCTGTTTAACATCTTCTTTAGTGATGTAAATGGTGTAGCAGACTGCACCCTCTGCAATATAAAACTGAGAAGAGTGGTTGGTTCCACCAGCTGGTTATAGTGCCCTTCAAATGGACCTCAACAGGCTGGAGAAATGGGCCTAGCAGAATGACATGACTGGGTGTCCTGGTATACAAGAAACAGATCATGAACCAGTAATGAACATTTGTGGCAAAGGCCAATAGCATCCAGGGCTGCACTGGGAAGAGTGTTGTTGGCATGTTGAGAGTGGCAATCATTCCCCTCTGGTCATTAGTGCTGAGGCCATACGTGGAGTACTGTGTCCCATTACTGTATCCCTAGTGCAAGAGAAACACGGATATACTGGAGAGAGTCCAGAAAAGGGCCATAAAGATGACTAAGGGCTTGGAGCATCTGTCAGATAGAATGAAGAGTCTGGGAGAGTTGAAACTCCTCAGCTTGGAATAAAAAAGGCTGCATGGGATCTTGTCAATCGGAGGAAATGAAGAAGAGGGAAGTGGACTGTTCTCATTGGTGCCCACTGGCAGGTAAAAAGGCAATGCATACAAATTGAAACATAGAAAAAGCTGTTTAAATAGAAGAAAAAAACTTTTTTATAGTGAGAGTGGTCAAACACTGTAACAGGTCATCCAGAGGGGTTGTGGAGGCTTAATCCTTGAAGATATTCAAAGCTAAACTGGACGTAGTCCTGAGTTATCTGCACTATTGACACTATTTTGAGTTGCGTGTTGGACTAGACAGTCTCCACAGATCCTTTCCGATGTTATCCATTCTGTAATTTTTTAATTCTAATTCTACCGTGAGTAGTTTTATCCTCTTTGGCACATGATTAGAACCAAAATTACATTGTTAAAAAGAAATGCTATGCCCTGCTGATTCACAGAATGTCATTGTTCTGGAGATGATGATTCTCTGGAAACAGTGGTTCTCAATCCCTTCCTCAGTCTAACAAACTGATGATATGCATAAGGATTCTGTAGTAGTAGTAGTAGTAGTAGTATTAATTGTAGGATAAAAATACTTAACAGAATCTTTTCTCCCAGAGTTCCCTTAATCAGTCTGAGTCTTTGTGATGTTGCAGAAGAGAAAGTTCCTAAGAGACTAATCAATCTAGCCAGTAATATTGGATTCCTGTGGCATTCAAATGAAGATGAAATTATTGTAAGCAAATCACTGTAGAATCCCTTCTTTTTCTGTATCTATCTCAAATGTTCTAAGAAAATTTATGTAAGAAGCTTCCTTGCAAGCACTTTAGACTGTCTTAGAGTACAACTGCATAACACACTGAATGTGGGGAGAAAAGGTCTCATGCTTTTGTAAATATGTGTGGTCTTCCATGCCAGATTTCAAGATGGAATGTGTTAGATGATTTTTAAACACCAGTCAGAGAGGAATGTCGCTATGTCTCCATCCTGTATGATATGCATGCAAAGTGACAGTTGCAGACACTCTTTTAGGGTTTAAATAGCAACTGTCAGATGTTGGTCAGCCTATAACTTTACTAAGATATGTTTTCTTATATTTTTGTTGCATATTTTTAATATCATAGATTTTTAATCAGAATATGAATTCCACGCTCACACCAAGCATAGCTAAGTGTGGCCTTATTATAGTACCATAAATACAGAAAGTCCTACAGATATGTATCTCCTAACTTCTGAGCGTATTTTATCTGCTGTTTGAAGTCACCCAACATGATCTTTTATATGCATCATACATGAAGGTAGAACAAGCCTGTCAGTCATGCAGTATCTCATGCATGATCAGATGCTCACTTGGGATTTCCTAGTGTATTTTTCATCTGTTATCCAAAGAATATTCATTTTAATTTGCCAGCCTGTTTAAACAGGAAGATGGCTAGGAAGATTAAACTTCTATCTTAAAGAAATGATTCGATAACATAAATATATGAATCTATATGCAATTTTGAAACTGTATCATGACTCTTGTGCAGTGATAGAAGCATCAGGTTCTTGTCACATGTTGAATGAATTTGAGCTGCATTTACTGTAATACTGAAAGACAACACACACTATCAACGAAAGACTCAGAGTAACATAACTCTGTTGGTATCTCATTTTAGCAATATCTGTGTCTATTAAAAGGAAAACAGCTCTTTGTTTTTTATTTACTGTGAGTCTGCTTTCTTAGTCCTATAACAAGTCACCTACCAAAAAATATTCAACAGGCAGCAAAAATTCCATGTTTCAGTCAAAAGAAACATGATCAAGTTTGAAGAAAACACAACAACTTTAGCTTAGATAAATGCTTAATCTAAGTAGCATATGGCTTTTGTTTTGTGTGCCATTGGTCCATATTTGTGCATACATAAAAATATATTTCCATTAACAATATTAAACATGAACCTATAATTTAACAGCTTACATTTGCATGGGTATCCAAGTCAGAGTTTAGTAGTCGTGAGCCAATAAAAAATTATATTTTTTGAAGAATTTTTCTTGGAGAATCAGTGCCCTCAATAGATCATATTATTGTATTTCACCCCCTGAACTATATAAAAAGAAGAAGAAAGATGAAGACAGGAAATGGAGATTGTGAATTTCAGCATGAAGGTGTTATGCATACATGGTATGTATCTATTTGAACAGTAAGGAAATAGTGGACTCTCAGAACTTCTTTGTGGAAAATATTTGTACTGATGTGGCTAGATATCAAGTTGCACCATATTTAATTTAATCAATCAGTCTCCAACAGTAAAGACACAATCCTAGATCACTTGAAAACAAAATTTGCTGACTTCAGGTCTCTAAGTCAGATTTTGAGAAAAGGATCAAGAGTTCATATTTTTTCCAACTCAGCATGTCTAGGTGCATATTTCAACAGAACACTTTAGGGGAACTTTGATTTGTGTAATTTGTTATTTCAATTTAGAAAAACAATATAAAATAAAATAATGTATCTGTGGGTTGCAGGGGATAAGGCCAACTCTCAAAAAGTCATTGCCAGTTCGCTGCAATTTGTAGAATAAAGTGGTGGGAGTTACTATGTAACAAGTCCAACTTAGTGTGAGAGAGCAAAACTTGTTTGTAGTTTTTGTTTCAGAGTTCTGAAAATTAATCCTCTTCCTCTTTTAGTAGACATTCATGTAATAGCATAAAGCCTCTTAGTCCTTAGGGAAGTGCCATGGACAGTGCTTCCCATTACATCAGAGATTGAGCTGTCTGTACACTGAAATCAATACAGCCAAGAAGATGATTCGGTATATCCCCTCTCTCAGCTGTGATTCATCATTACAAGTCATTTTGCTTTCAAAGATTTCCCCCCCCCCCCCTCCCGTCTGAGTTTCCTGAGGAACCAGAAATATGTTAGGAAAACAGCACTTTATCAACTTATTTCTCCTTTGAGAATCCAAGACCTGTTTACCTATTTCTTTTTGAAATAGGTCTACAGAAACTTCAGAAAATAAATTAAAACAATCAGGATGTGTCCACATTTATTCTCTTTCATCCACTGCTAACAATGTTAGCAGCTTATTCACAACATAGCAGAGAAATTTGCAGTAATAATGGTCAAAGGATGAATATGAGAGGGAGAAAAAACTTGCAATAAAAGCAGTGAGATTGATCGCATCTAATTCCAGCCATGCAAGAATTAGGCTTCTGAGCTAATCTATTTGTCTAGAATCTTTCTGCACTCTGAAGGGACAAATAATGACCCCATCGTGGTGGTTCAACTGTTGATATTTAGTGATAGTGTTCAAAATTCAGCTGCAGATTGAACTACCAGATATCTCTTTTGAGGTGAGTGGAATAACTCTTTTAATTTCTATTGATTCTGTTGATTAATAGTCCATTGACTAAAATGAAAATACAAGAAACACCATACCTGCAGATATCTGTGTGTAAATACCCTCATTTGCTTGTCTTAACTCTGAACTGAATTTCTTCAATGTTGAGTAGCAGTTAGAGAGTATCTCTGCAGAGACCTCCATTGTCAACTATCTGCTGTATGCTGCCACCTACGCTCTTAAATCACCATAAATGTAAAAAAATAATGCATTAAGTTTCAGTGAAAGAAGTTTAATCTGATGCACTTTAAACACACTTGAGATGGGCTAGTAATACACACAAAGTTGGATATGTCAGTGCAATAAATTCACTCCGTTCCATCAAACCATGTTAAATTAACCTGGCTTACAGAATCATAAAGGGACTTGGGTTGGAAGAGACCTTAAAGATCAGCTAGTTCAAATCCCTCTGCTGTGGGTAGGGACACCTTCCACTAGACCAGGTTATTTGGAGCTCCATGCATCCTGGCCTTGAACACTTTCAGGGATGGGGCATCCAAAATTTCTCTGATCAACATGTTCCAGTGCCTCACTACCCTCACAGTAAAGAATTGATTCCTAATATCTGACCTAAACTTACTGTCTTTCAGTTTGAAACCATCCTACCTTGTACTATCACTACACACTCTTATAAAAAGTCACTCTCCAACAAACTTTGTAGGCACCCTTCAGGTATTGGAAGGTCAAAATCAGGTCACCTCCAAGCTGTATTTTCCAGACTGAATTAACCTGATTTTTTCAGCCTTTCCTCATACGAGAGGTGCTCCATCACCTGATCATCTTGGTGGCCTCCTCTGGACTTGCTCCAACAGGTCTGTGTCCTTCCTGTGCTGGGACCCCAGAGCTGGATGCAGCACTCAAGGTGGGGTCTTACAAGAACAGAGCAGAGGGGCAGAAACACCTCCCTTGACCTGCTGCCCACGCTGTTTTTGATGCAGCCTAGGATACAATTGGCTTCCTGGTCTGTGAGTGCACATTGCCAGGTCATGTTTGACATTTCAGTCACCCCCAAGTCCTTCTCAGCAGGGCTGCTCTCGTTCTGTTCATCCCCCAGCCTGGACTGATACTGGGGATTGCACTTGGTCTTGTTGAACCTCAGGAGATTCGCATGGGCTCACTTTTTGTGCTACTCCAGGTCCCTCTGGGTGGCACCCCATCCTTCAGGTGTGTCAACTGCACTACTCACCTTGGTGTCTTGAGCCCTTCATCCATGTCATTAATGAAGATAATAACATCATCCATGTTGATAATCCATGAAGATAATCCATGAAGATAATAACACTGGTTCCAATACAGGCCCCTGAGGGACACCACTTCTCATTGATGTTCATCAGGACTCTGAGCCATTGACTACCCTCTGGATGTGACAATCCAACCAATTTCTTATCCATCTAATGATCTACTTATCAAATCCATCTTTTTTCCAGTTCAGAGAGAAGGATGTTATGAAAGACCATGTCAAAGGCTTTACAGAAGTCCAGATAAATGACCTCTGTAGCCCTTCCCTTGTCCGCTAGTGCAGTCACTCCATCGCAGAAGGCCACTGGGTTGGTCAGGAAGGACTTGCCCTTGGTGAAGCTGTGCTGGCTCTCTCAGGTCATCTCCCTGTCCTCCATGTGCCTTAGCAAGCCTTTGAGCAATAATGTTGAGTTAGTGATGATTTTTATTCATAAGTCCCCTCATTTACGTGCCTAAACCAGAACTGGTCTTCCTTGAGAGGGAAGAGACAGAAACAGGTCCATTCTTGTTGCCAGAAGGAAATGCAAAACTCTTCTGCTTTGCATTATTTGATTACTATTTATTGAGCAGAAAGGAAGGAGGAAAAGGGAAAAATGAATCATTATTCCAGTGATTAGACAATTTATCTGAACCATGAAAGAATTTTAGTTCTTGCTTCACTGTTGCAGTGATTTAATCTAAGAAGCGTGGATTAAAAGAAAGATATGTGTCTCAAGAATTTAATCAGCTAGATAAGGCAGAGCTTTTGAGGTTCTAATACTTGAATTTATGTGCCTAAAACTGAACTAATATATAGTGCATAGTCTTACAGACTGGTAGACCTGCAGAGCATTATGTAGTGGAGTATCACTGCTCAGATAAAGGACAAATGTCTTTCTAGAGTGCTAAGTTTGATGAAATATCCCTCACTCTTATCCACTTAATAAAGCTGCTTTAATTTGCATTTCTTTGCACTTCTACGCTCAATGCCTGGTTTGGCATGCAAACGTGCATCTGAATACATCTGGTACGCTCATGACCTTCATGATTCTGGTCAAATTATTCTCCCAAAACCTCAGGAGACTTGCTTCTCTTAGCACCTTTGAGTGCTCAGAGCGCTGCAGATGGATGTGGGCCTCCACTTCTGTGCTGTCTCTGTTGGCTCAGAGCTATCAGGAGGATAGCTCAGATAATCTTCAGCATCTCTGTACAGGCACCTGAATTGCTCCTGAAATACCCAAAAGCTGTTCTTCTAAATCTAGGACAATAACCCTTTTTATGCTCAGTTAGGAGAAAAATATACTCAGAGAGGGTGACTCAGGTAACTAACTCATCTTGGACATGAATTTCGTGATGCTCTGAATTATTTGGTGAAGATGTCTTTTATCCGCCGTTATATATAAAGGAAGTAACTGAGTGAGACTTAGACATCTAACTTTTTAGGCACGGTTTTTAGGTGAAACAAATCTTTTCTGTACTTACAACTAACACTGTGACTTAGCATCATAGTGTACACACATGTTGGCTTTTACTTTTGTCCTAAAACCACCAAAGATAAGCTTAATTTTTCAACTGATTTTAATAAGTGTTGAATCAATCATAGACTGAAAACTTCTTGGTGAAAAAGAAAAGAATAAAATTCTGAGAAAAAAAAAGGTTTTGTAAATAAAACACCTCCCTTAAAAAAAAAGAAGTCTTCATACAGAAATTGTTTGGTTTTGGAGTCCTAAATTTCATAATTCTAGAATAGAAAGTAAAACGTTTGTTTCTTCTAGAATCTTACAGTGCATGCATGTTTGATATTGTGCTATCAACAAGAGACTGAAAAAATCAACAACGATGCATATCTACACTCTAGAAACAGAAGTTTGTAGAGTAAAATCAGGTTATGATTTACAGTAGACTGTGAAAGAATGAGCTCAAGCTAACTAATGTAAAGCCTGCTCAACTGTTTCTGATGGATGCTGCAAGGTGTTGCCCACAGAAAAGGCAAAAGACAGACCTGACTTTTGTATATGAGCACCTACATAAGGAGCAGAAAACTGCTAATAGAAAGCTTTCCAAATCTAGTAGGCAAGGTTATAACAAAATCTAAAGATTAGAGACTGAGGTAAGTAAAATTTGGACTATGACAGAAGACATGAGTGAATTAGGTATAAGAAAAAGTTTAGCTAAAGAAAACATGAAAATTCCAGTAAACCCGGTGGCCACAGATATGCTAGATTTCAGAGGTCACAGTGGCCTTCTCATTCTTGGACTGTCTTCATCCAAAAATTGCGTGAAGACTGAAATAGAACAGGACCAGTGCTGACCCTTGTAGCAAACAAGTCTGTGGGACTCACTGATTGTCAAGGTTTTATCCCTACCGATGGGAGATAGGAATCCAAAATAATGTCTTTAGTATTTCTTCAAACCCCTCTGGGGACTACAATTGTCACACTTTCTATTGTGGCAAATTAAATGGGTGGTGTGTTATCTCCTCAGTTCTCTTGTAGATGAAAAGTAATTCTTGTTCAAAGCTGAAAAAACCAGAATTTTTAAGTGCTTGTTAGACTCTGGTGCACTGAGTATCTCCAGCAGCTCATGCTAACTTGATGTAGGATCATTCTGCTCAGCTGACTCCTTCCTGGCTGGCTTGCTAGTAAGAAAAGTCTTCTCTGCTTTAGATTTACTCTGATTCTGTCACCTGCCTTTAATTTTTATATCAAATCTTGACAAAAAACTGGAACAAAATGAATTGTCTTCAGAGCCTGGATGTCAGAAATCTTTAGCTCTTTATGTGGACATGCACTCCAGCACTACATGAGGCCATGTGGCTTCTATGGCTTCAAGAGTCCATCTGGTTTGCTGTAGCAAGTTATGCTGCTGGTCTGAAAGAAAAACTTCATTTGTAGACACTGCTTGTGTGGAACATTCTGGAAATCAGTGTTAAATTGTTTGCTATTATGTTTACTGCTAAACTGGAAGTTCTTCATGACTGAACAGTGTTTATGAGCATAATTCATCTAAAAAATGCCATAAAGATACATTGCAATGTAAATGCAATTCTTCATTTACTTCATGATATCTACTAAATTCAAGTGGTCAATACATACTAGATCTAACTGTTGGCAATATTTTTTGAATATATGTTTTCCAGGTAAGGGTGGTTTGAACATTATAGATTCCACAGTCAGAGGATTTTACTAATACAGCCACAACACAGGGCAAGTGAGAAGAGACCACAAAGCCTACAAAGGTTTTATTTACCCAGCAGACTTATTGAGAGAAAACACTGAGCAGGAATTTCTTAGCATATATGAATGGACCTAGGTAAACTTCCCCTAAATAAAAGGTACTTTAATGATAATATGTGGATTACCATATGTTTTTGTCAAATTTGAATTTGAACATAGATTATTTTCCAATCCTCTATCACTTCAAACTTTAAAAAAAGATAAGAATCTGAAATCATCCCTTTGATATAAAGGATGAGACTACATTTTTGAAGCTATGCAAAGATAAAGTAATAACAATAAGCAATAAAGTAATACAGTCATCTTCATTAACACTAGGCCATAGCAGATTACTCATCTTTATGCAGGGTAGCATATGAGATGAGTAAAACATGTGTTTTGTTAGCATGTCTCAGTAATATGTTCTCAAAGCAAAGAATTAGTAAGGATGAGAAATACAGTTTAATTCAAGGTTTGCATATGTTAGGCTGTCTATTAATCTTTTGTGTTTATACAGGTAAATGAAAGTGCACGGGCGCACATAGATTTGTGGTATTTGTAGCACAAGTAGAATATTGTTGTTACAATCTCATTCTCCAGATATTTCTGAAAAAGGAATGGAAAACAAATGCTAATCCTCATATTTCTTATTGAAGAGATTTTATTGATCACAGTATATATCATCATTAAAGATATTGAACAGTACTGGTCCCGAAATGAGGAACACCACTTGACCCTGTTTTCTATTTGGACATTGAATCATTGACTGCAACTCTTTCCATGTGTGCATCCAGCCAATTCCTTATCCATCAAATATTCTATCCATCAAATCTATCTCTCCTATTAGAGGCAAGGATGTTGTGTGGGACCATGCCAAAAGCCTTACAAAGGTCCAGATGAATGGCATCAGTTGCTCTTTCTTAGCCATTCATGCAGACGCTCCATCATAGAAGGCCACTGGGGTCCTGAGCACCCAACTGTATGTGACCCTACTCTGAGCTGAAAGTTGGACTAGGCTCTCTCCATAGGTGCCATCTAAACACTTTTGTGGTTTTTTGACTATGGTTATAATTTTGGAAAGTGTGAAATTGAAGGGGAATATTACTTCAGTGATGTCTCCTTTTTCAGTCCAGAGGTAAAGTTGTAAAAGCGCCTAAACAAACATGTCATCCACAAAATTATTTGAGAACTGCAAATATTTTTATTATTACTTGTAGTAGGCTGCAGAATATATTAGTGAAAAACTCCTCCTTTCAAATATGAATTATTTGATGCAGCCTGATTAGAGAACCAAAATATGTCACTTGCTCACATGTGGAGAAAACCAAGTCATATGGTGAGGCTCTTTACCAGCAACAATGCTGTGAATTGGGAAAACCTAAATGTATTCTCACCACTTGACCAATCGATTGTCATCTCTCAGAAACTGTTACAGTTATAGAAAAATGGATGTTGTAAGTCAGGATAGACCAGATTAATGTGACAAGTCTTGTAGTGATTGGTTTAATTAGACTCTCTCCAAAATGGTGAGTTTTCCTTCCTTAATGTGTGCACAACACTTTGGACTGAGTTTTGAGATTACAAGGAAAAGCATGGAGAACTAAATTCGAATTGATGAATTTGTTCAACTGGCTACTTTCTTTCACTAGTGTTCAACTGTCAAAAAGGAATCCATTACAGTTTTATGTGAACATGTTACACATAACTGTCAAAGAACTCTCTTTGTTCTCTATGAACATGAGCTGTTATGATTATATACTGATTATCTCCACTAGCAAAATGGAATGCTTTTATTCGGCACTTTGTCAAATAAAGTGAAGGTCCTGTCCCACTTTGCAATCACTATTTCGCAGTAATGGGTTTCAAAGAAACACAAGCAGTTAGTATCCAGTATAAGTTATAAATTTAGCAAATGTGAAGGGTGAATAAAATTTTAGACTATACTTTTTATTAACCAGAAAGAAAAACATTAAGAGAAGCATGTACAAGCAGAATAACGGAACCATGGTACTCCTTCAGGAGCATCTCAAAGCAGACCTTTAGAACTTTTAAAGGTGTAGTGCCTCTGGGACTAATAGATCCAGATTCGCCTCTCCTAATTTCAACCACTTAACTGAGGAACTTTGATGTTCAATGAAGAGATGAAATGATAGGTATTTTCAGAAGGCGATTCACTCAGATCTATGTTCTCAGATAGACTAAATTACTGGAGACACCTATTTCTTTTCATCATTGAAAGTGAAAGTCCTGGGTGATTAGATAATTCAGCCCTGTGATAACTTAGCTGTCTTTGCTGAGTATCTAAATGTAAGGAATCTAATGTGCTCCAAAATTTGGGTTAGCTGTGGAGCTGAATTTTCATTAGAACTGAAATCATTCCTCAGATTCTACCAGTCTGAAACAAACGCAATCAGTGTAGATTTTTACCTGCATCCATCTTTGTGATGTGAGTCGCAATGAGTACAGAAAAGAGGAAGAGTTACAGCCCCAAATCCTTCCTCCTGCTAAACCAATATAAGGAAAGAGCAGGGGATGCCTTACAGATGGTAGATCAATTTAAATTCCTTCAGGTGTCCAGAAGTACTTTCTGCATGGCTCCCAAGGACTGACATAGATCTACTCTGGCTTTATTTTCTGCACTGACAAAATGCCACAATTTTTTCCTCTTGTTGGAAATAGGCAGGAAATATTTTTTTCCATGCTGGGAAAATAAAATTTTAAAAAAAGATACTGCCATTGTGAATTGCAGCTAACTCTGCAAACATTTGTTGTTCTGTGCTTTGAAAAGACTGCTACCCTAATTTGCTTGCCTTTCAAATCCAGAAGGCATATCAAACAGAGAAGATACATTTTTGACTATGGAAATTTCAAAGCTATAGAGAAAAAAAAATCCAAAGAAGAAAACAGTTACAATTGCCTTCCTTATGAACACTTATGCTTTGACCATACACCATTTATTATGAGACAAGTATTTCCTTACAAAATTATTTGCTAGTTTCAACTGGTACACCCCTCCCTTTTGGTTTTTTGTTGTTACAAAATTCCATCCTTAAGATAAGTGTCCCTTCAGGGACTGGACTGGATTGAACTAGACCTGTGAACTATGTTGATCTCTAATTTTTGCTATTGGCACTTTCAACACAAGGACAAGGTCTATTGTTGTTTTGTCTATATCCCGATGTTGCCACTACTGTCAGTATGGTAAATTTGAACTGCACAGCAATTCAGTACAAGAATAAAGAACATAAAAGATTAGCTCAGTTGTGTTTCAGAATTTGCTACTGCATCATTTGAGTGATTCAGTTCTTGTGGGGTTTTTTTTAAGCTTATTTTCCCCAAAGCATCCAGCAATTCACTGGTTGAAAGCTAGATCTTGCGTCTATAAAATTCCATGTGCTTGATTCCCAGCTGTTTCAACAATCCTAAATCACTATCAGCTCTTGAAAATTTAGACCACACTCCAATATTTTTAATTCTGTAACTTGCTATTGGTAAAGATAGCTGAGAGATGGAGAAGTGTGGGATCAGCTGAATAACCAAGATGTGAATCAACAACACCAAGATTTGCATGGCTCTTGAATTAACTGAAAACAGAGCTAAAGATAATAAATAATAATTAAATAAAATTATCTTCAAAGTCAAAATTACACATTGAAATGTTGTATATAATTTAATATTTTTTTCAGAATTTTTAGGTGTTTGAGTCTTTTTAAAATTTTTCTTTAACAGACTGTATACACTAAAAAAAATAGCCCTCTGTTGTGAATGAAGGCAATGTCAAGACAGCAAAAAAAAAAAAAAAATGAGGCCTGAATAGCTTTAACACCCTTCTACCCAAAATTATTTAGATTGCTATGGAGCTGTGCCCTTCAATAGAATAGGGTGTTTTTGGGGAAGGGAGAAATTTGCTAGTTCTAATACAGTGACTACAGAGATGCAGAACAGTTGGTAAACCATCATCCACCAGGAGTTGAAGGGCCAATGTGTCCCAGCCCAAGAAGACTTGAAATACTCACAGAATTACATGTAAAGTGGTTCATGTGATAAGAACAGTTGCTTCTGTCAGTTTTTTCAAGTTTCTGATGTTTTATAACTTGTTAGATAGGTTTCATAAATTTCCAATCTCATCCACATTCTGAGCCACTCAGAAGTTCTGGATAGATCTGGTAGAAGAGACACAATGCTAAATATGCTTCATAGACCACCTCTCCTCATTAGTCTTCCTGCTAGCTTTTCACGCTTTTTTAGGAAAGAGGAAAATAGATTAAAATCCTAGGAAATCTGTCACATTAGTACCCTACAGAGAAGAAAAAACAGTATAGAAGGAAGACTTTTTTGTGATTATCAGCAATGAGGGAATAGATGCTGTTTGTTGTTAGCAGAAACATCCCTTTTATGAATTCAAAACAGAATATTCAACTTTGGATCATCTAATGAACAGAATCCTTATCAAAGATCTTGTCTTGGATGGCACTGACATGCTTCTGTCTTGATGGACTTTGTCCTTCTGTATTGGAAGTTTTCAGTGAGAATGGATGCAGAGCTATGTTTCTAATGAATCAAAGTCAGAAATAACTCTACTGAGTGCTGACAGCTCCAGGCATGCTGGGCTGGACCTGTTTTATTCTAGTGTTGGACAGCTTTCAAGCAAAATGTCTTTTCTTTTACAAACATCTCCTTTGACTTTTTGAAACTTAATGAAATTATGAACACCTTTAGCATTTCATGACTTTTCTGATTTTAAATCAATATTTTGTTAACATATTTTAACCAAAAATCATGCATAGTGTTTCACTTCTGTTGGTCTTGTTTTTCTTGTTCTTACTTTCAGGAGGAGATCTGTTATTTTTCAGGAATGAAATAATTCTCCAGATTTGAAAATAATTAATTTTTATTTATGAGTTCATGAGGGATCATGGGGAAAACATGCATGAATTAGAATGTTACAAAATGGCAAAAGATATAAGTGGAGAGTTTTTGAGGAAATAATTTTCTTTAAATTCCCTTAATTTCTTTTGCCTCATGCTATTTCATTTTATTTACAAACAAAAAGAATTATCACACTGGAAACAAGAAGCCTCCAAATGAAGGCAAGTAATGGATGAAGAATTAAACTCTCTACCAAGTACAACAGATTCACTGGTTAGTGAATGCAAGAACCTTGCATTTACCTCCTGAAGAACATATGGGCAAAAAACTCAGTTAATTCCCAAACTTTTAACTGTTGGTGGTATAGTTGTTTTTCTTTCTGCATCATCTGTTTCAAATCATCTGTAAACTTAGGTCATCTAGGAGGCCAAACAGAAACAAAAGAACTTTAATTTTAAGACTTAAACATCTATGGTTTGGTCTTCTATGACTGAAACCAACTGTAGCTTTGTTTTCGGCTTGGACAAACCACCTACTTTGATGGAAAGCTGTCAACGACATTTCTAATATCAGAGGTTATGTGGGTTATGGTTCAGTGGAAACTTGAACTAATGATATTTCAGTTTTTTATTCTTTTTGCTATGCCTATTAGATGATAGCATCACATTTGGTTAATTCAGACTTTATGGTCCAGATCCTCAACTGGGATACGAACCAACAAATACAAACACTAAACCTTAGAACTGATTCTGCATTTCTATTTTAAAGGGCTGAAAGCCTTGTTGTGTTTCAGCTTTCACTAGTTGTTTTTCCACATTAAACAAAGAAACTAGATTCAGCATCCTCTAGGTTCTAGACATAGCTGAAAGAAACGAGAAAACAAATGTTTGGTTGTTAAGGACAGTTTTTCTCCCTTCATTTTCATGGATCAAAACCGAATGAGTACTCTGCAATTTAGAGATAAACCAAGAAGAGAATCACACAGAAGTCATATTTTGCTGAAGCTCCAGGTTGCATCAGAAACTTACAACAGTTTTCAATAACCACAGAATTAAAATCAGCATAGCTTTGGCATTAAAGTAAGAGGGCATTTTGCTGCAGATTGTCACAGATAGCAGATGACTTGGGAAAAATATGAAGGATTTTCTGCACAGCATTTAAAAATTTGAAGGTAGATGCTCATGGTTCACCAGGATATTTCAAAAATGCTTGAACATGCCATCAAGATAAGATATCATTCAATGGGCACACTCCATTGGGTTTAGAAAGATCTATGACCCTCTGTCCATTGTCTGAGCAGACTATGTGCAAGGTGGCTCTGACCTGATCATAAATGAGGTACTTCAGTATTAAACCTCAGCTCATGAGAGAAGAATAGCTGTGTATGCAGGGCCACTGAGGGTTTCCACCTAAGTAGATTCCTCAGTCTGAGAAAAATAGAAAAATATTTCTAAGGGAAATAAATGCAAGTCACCAGAGGAAAAAAAAAAAGCCAAGAAATAAGTGTGTCAGCAGGACGTTTATACAATGGGTACTTGCGTCAGTACACAAGGAAGCAATGAAAAGATTGTATTGCAAAAATTCATTTTAGGCTATGTGCTTTACGCGTTATTTCCATTTTGCTAATTCATTGCTGCTTGTGCTCTCTTTCACCTTAATATAAGTATTTTGTGTTTGGTTTTTTGTTTGTTTGTTTTATTGTATGCACAAAATTAGGTACTCCTCAAGAATAGGAAAATATTGGCCTTGAGAGGAAAGGTTTCATTTTCCCAGGTGCTTGAATGATATCTCATCTGGTTTTGTTTTGTAATTTTACAAAGAACTCACAGATTTTGAACCTGACCCTTCCTGCTGCTGACAAAACTTGGCAGAATCGTTCCAGTGATATAATACACAAATGCAAAGTGGAGTTGTGCCTCTCCCTGTGATGTAATGCACCTACAGTGACCTTACAGAAAGTGACTCATAATATAGATTTGTCATAGACTTAAAGAAAAACAGGATTGCTTTTATCTGAATGAAAGTAGAGGCAAGTAATTGTGCTGCAAGTGCAGCTAACTTCCTGCATCCAAGAGGGACAATAAAAATTATACTGCTATCTTTGCTTTATCAAGAGAGGAATCTTCAGTCATTTTATTTCATTTGTAGCAAAGTATGTATTTTAAGTGGATTATTTGGGCTTTTGTCATGGTTTAACCCCAGCCAGTCACCAAGCCCCATGCAGCCATTCACTCACTCCCCCACCAACAAGATCAGGGAGAGAGTCGTAAGGGTAAAAGCTACAAAACTCATGGTTTGAGATAAAGAGTTTAATAGGGAAAACAAAAGCTGTGCACACAAGCAAAGCAAACAAGGAATTAGTTCACTGCTTCCCATGGACAGGCAGGTGTTCAGCCATCCCCAGGAGAGCTGGGCCCATCATGGGTAATGGTAATGGACAAATGCCATCACTCCCGCCTTTCTCCTTCTTACCACCACTTTATATGCTGTGCATGATGTCATATCTGGAATATCCCTTTGAACAGTTTGGGTCACCTGTCCCCACTGTGTTTTCTCCCAGCCTCCCTTGCATTCCCAACATCCTCACCAGCATGGCAGTACAAAAAGCAGAAAAGGCCTTGGCTTATGCCCTGATCAACAAGAACAAAAACGTCTCCATATTATCAACCCCGTGTTCGGCACAAATCCAAAACTTAGCCCCATACCACACACCGTGAAGACGATTAATTCTACCCCAGACAAAATGAACACAGATTTCAACAGAAGTTGCTCTGTTATATGCAAAATGAAATGGAGAATGCAGTTCGTATCAGAGGCAGAGTAAGAAAATGTAATATTGAGAGATAAAGAGGATATGGAAATAAATATTCCATATGCAGGAGAATAACAGATAATAGCTCTTCTCCTAGAAACATCCATGGAAATTGGGCAGTATGAAAGCCAAGATAACCTTAATAATTCCGTCATTAAAATTCTGAGTGCTTAATATTATTGATTGGAATATTGATTACTGAATGATGAAAAAAGTAAAAGTCATTCAACTGAAGACACAATTCAGAACTAGAATTTCAGAGGAAAAGCTCTGAGTACATTTTCCTTTACACCAATTTCTTCTTGGATGCTCTTTGCAGTGGTTTAAATTATGCATATAGAGGGAAAAAAGGAAGTAAATATAATGAAAAGTACAGACCAACACAAATGTGCATGGAAAACTAGCCCATAGTATTGTGAAAATAAAGACATTAAATTATACCTCATATGGATTCTGAAACAAAAAAGCAATTGCATACTTAGGCAAGTTTTGCATTCCATTAAAACCTTTGCTACAAGATCACAGTGACTGAAATTATCTCTGATAAGGCTGACCCTACATGCTAACTCCACTTCCTTAGGTTATGGAATTATATTTAATTGTTAATTCCATTGGAGCATTCCATTAATTAATTATCAATATTATCTATGACACCACGTTTGTGGTTATAGTCATACACGTCTAAGAAACATAAAAAATGGTTCCCAGGATATTTCTTAGAAGTTCATGGCAGTACTTTGTAAGGTGCACTGCTGCCAATTTCTACTCTTTGTTTTTGTCAAGGTTGCTGGATTTCCTTTATGGTGATAATGATACCAGATTCCTCTGTTCCCATTTCCCTATCTAGTTTTCCTCCATTACTCAAATTTCTTTTATCTTTTGCTAGCTGGTAGCACAAGATGACCTGCTTCCTATTCTCTTCAGTATTCTTCACCATTTATATACTTACATGCCCTTGAATTGTCTGTTCTAATGGAGCTGAATCGCCTGCAGATGAATAGACACAGAAATTTGATGTATATGTAACAGAAAAATTTAATTTTGTTGAATACTGAATATCACAGCTCTTTTGAGTGGATCTGTATATTTCTGAAGCGGTGGATCACATTGAGGTGAAATTTATTGCTGAGAATTGAAATCTGTTTTTAATTTCCCTGAAGAAGACTTCCCTAGCTGCTGTACATGTGAATATAATTTCTTCAGCTTGGACAGCTTTTCTTTGAACACTGTGATGGATTGACTTGTGGCCAGGGTTCTGCAAATATTGAATGTTACACTATGAGTAGAGTGAGTGAAAGACAGAAGATAATGCTAGAAGCAGTAATTTCCTGAATTAGTCATCTTTAAAGGGTTATTTTTCATTGGTGCCAGTTTTTTTACTGATAGAACATGAAACTTCAGAAATATCTGTGTGATTTTGTTGTGAGACACTACAGGGGTAGGAAGGAACAGCTGGTAAGAGGGGAGAGAGGGGCATGTCATCTGCGTGCACCAGCCCTTAAACGCTGAGGGAAGTTGCAGTTAACCATAACTTGGGACTTGGGACTTCTTAGAGTGGGTAGATTCCCTAAACAACAGATATGCTGATGTATTCATGGCTGGGTTTTGTGAGTTTATTCTGTCCCCACCTGTTTCCCCACTTAATAATACTTTCAAGATTCAGATTATGAATGGGGAAGCATTGTTTGATAGTAACAGCGATGGAAGCTAATTTGATGTCCAAATTCCTGGTAAGAGAAATCAAGACTTTTTGCATTTGCTGAAGATTCTCAATTTATAATAAAGCTCATGGGTTTTTTTAATTTTGTTTTGTTTGGTTATTTTATGATACAGTCTATTAAAAGAGTCAGTGTAGTCTTGAAACACTGATTAAGAAGCAGGTGAGAGAATATATGAGACCACTAATCTGGCTGATATAGTTCTTATTCCAAGTGCCTTTTTAAAATTGGAAAGTTGGACATACCTTACCACATTTCCATTTATATCTATAGTTCTAACAAATTACATTACATCTTTATTCACATTTTTACTCTAATTAAACATAAAGGTGAATGTTTGGTTTTACTGGAAACAGAAGCCTCTTCCTTATGTCATCACAGAGCAATTTCCAGCTGTAAGCTCTAAATTTATACTTTTTTGTACATAGAAACTCTGTGTTTAGTGAATTAAAGATGAAAGTACTTGAGAAAATTTGATGACAAGGCCAATCTTGGAGGGATCTTGAGAACCTTGGGAGACTCATAATGATTCTGATGAATTGAAGAAATTATGTATAACAGTAAGAGGAAAACCAGTGTATACAGACTCTATTCAGAAGAAAGAAGTCAGATACAAAATAGAGACTAATAAATATATAATATAGCATAATAATGCTTGCTTTTTTAAGACCCTGGGTATTATAAATTAAAGGAAAGAAGGCAGGCTTTATAACTGGATTTACAAATGAAGTCAAGGATGAAATTTACTAATAGCAAAGAATTTTACAGAGAAATCTTTGTGAGAATACTTTTTTATTCAATGATTGGTCACCTGTTAGCTATATCTTAAGAAAGACACACACAGTGGTGAGTTAGCCTTGGCCAGCAGCCAAACTTCCGCCAAGCTACTCGCTTACTTCCCATCCTTCGTGGGATAGGGGAAAAAAAATAGGACGAGAGAGCTCGTGGGCTGAGATAAATTCAAGGTCACTTACCAGTCACCATTACAGGCAAACCTTGTCTGACTCGAGGTAAAATAATTGAACTTGTTGCCAATCAAAATACATACCGATAGTGAAAAACATGCATTAAACCAACACTTTTCCTTCCCCCTCTCCTGACTCCTCTCTTGCCCCCCGAGAAGCACAGAGGAGATCGGAAGCAGGGGTCTATGGACAGTGCACGGTGGTTCCTCTCTGCTGCTCTGTCCTCCTGACTCCTTTCTTCTGCTCTGGCACAAGTCCTTTTCACTTGGGGTGAGTCTACTCTGGTGTGGGGTCTCCATGAGCTGCAGTTCTTCAGGAATATCCCCCTGCTCTAATGTGGAGTCTTCCCCAGGCTGCAGTGTGAGTATCTGCTGCACATGTTCTCTCCACAAGCTGCAGGAGAACCTGTGTGCTGGTGCCTGCAGCACCCCCTCCCCTCTTTGTCCTCTTTCCCCCAGCTCATGGGGTTGTTTCCTCACTTTTTTTTCTTGTTCCTCCCTGCCTGTGTTAAATAATCTTTCCCCTCAGCACCCTCCCTCAGCGGTGGTCTCAGCTGTGCCCTACTGTGGATGGGACAGAGCCACCACGCACAGAGACTGGACACCTGCACCCTGCACACAAGCATAGGTACACACTCAACAAGCCACCTACAACTTCTCTAACTAACACTAGAATGAGCTCAAATCAGATCATCTTGCTATTTTTTTATTCTTTATCTTGTACCCTTTATTGTTTATTTTTTTCCCATAAAAAAGTATAAACATTTCATGAGAAGGTAGTCTTTAGGTCTGTTACTGGGTCTATGCAGGAATTATACAGAGAATAGGAGATTCAAGGCAAGGAAATAGCTGAATGGTTTCAACATATAAAAAGCTTCCCTCCAAGGAATTGCCAAATATCATGACGTACATCTGTCTATTTTAGGAAAAATCTTTAGTGTGGTAGTTGAAAACTGGGGGAAAACTTCTCCCCTATAGTTTCAGCTAACAGGTACATAATTATTTTAAACACTTATGACTTCAATATTGCAGATGTATGGCCACCCTCTATTAGATGCAGGAGAGTAATTTGATACTGTATCCTTTGAAAAATCTCTGTATTTACCATCTCCAGTCTAATTCATATGTACATGCCCCAACCCTGGGAAGCATTCAAGCTTAGGTTGGACAGGGCTGAGAGCAACCTGGTCAAGTCCCTGCTCATTGCAGCGTTGTTGGACTAGACAGCCTTTAGGGGTCCCTTCCATCCCAAACCACTCTATGATTCTACGATCTTTCTTAACAATACTAATAAAACAGGATGTTAATAAATAATTTCCTTTTTCTCTGCTTGAGTTACTTACACCTGTTTCTTTAAATCAAAGGTAAGAGACCCAAATGTCTGCGGTGATATGGACCTTAGTCACTAGCATTTCTGTTTGTTTCCAGGGGCAACTGATTTAATTTTTGTTTGTTCTAACTTCCTTCATTCTTAACCAGATCTGACTGTGCTTTTTCCAGAGAATGTATCTAATCAAGGCAAAGACACACTTCCTGGGTACTTCTGCGCAAGTCACGGTACCAAGTTTGCTGTACAATGACCAGAAGTGAGGCAAGGAGATAAGGCCATGACCCTTCAAAGTGCTTCATGCTATATTAGCAGGGACTAGCCATCTAACCATTAAACAGAACATTACAAAGATTGCTCTGTTTCCCATTAATTTCATAAGCCTTACACTGAGTTATCTGTGAATGCATGTGTATCACTTACAGTCACTTTTCTTAATAAATGATTCATATTTAATGGGAATAATAAGTGTTGCTGCAAGTTTCTAATATGATTTTTTTCACTGCAATTTCCTTCTCACTGTTCTTTCAAAACACTTAATCATCCATGCTAATAATTAGCAAATTCTTGTTAGCTGAAGGGGAAATCATATCTTACAGTATTTGCATCAAATAAACCAGATACATTATAACCTGTCTCAGTACTATATTTTGCAGGACATAGGAGATGAATTCCCAAAGAATGAAATTATACATTATTTTTTTATCATGACCCTAAAAAAAATGCTTCTCCTGGTCTTCTACTGTGAATATTTTCATTTGTCTTCAGTAGTAGTACTCTGGCTTAAATGTTGAAGGTGAAAAGAAATGCAAAAAGCTGTTGAGCTCCATCATAAATAACATACAGTACCTGGGGTGGTCTATGCCCTCAGCTATGCATGTGGTCCTATTCAATGTATGTATTTAGCATATAAACTGGAGAATTGGGTTTACTCAGTAATGCTTTAATTTAATTGATTTTGAGAACAGTGAAAGTCTCCTAAAATTAAACTGCTTGTGATGGACTTTGGTACAAGCCAACAAAAGATGGGAGCAGACCAACAGAGAAGTGTGGACACACAGAATTTCAAAAGCATTGATTTTAGAAGGGGCCTCAGGAGACCATTAAGTCTGACTCCCTGCTCAGAGCAGGGTCACCTAGAACCTGATTCTCAGGAGCATGTCCAGTCTCTTTCAGAACATTTAGAAGTGAGACTCCACAGTGTATCTGGGAAGTTGTGAAACTGTCACACTGTAAAAAGGTTTATCTTATGTTCATACAAAATGTCCTATGTTTCAGTTTGTGTCTATTGTCTCTTGTTCTGCCTTTGGGCATTACTGAGAAGAGCCTGGCTCTCTTTTCTCTATTCCCTCCCAATCATGTATTTATACACATTTACAAGATCTCCACCTCCTGAGCCCTCTGTTCTCCAGAAGTTCTCCAGGCTGTGGAGAGGTGCATTTTCTCTGCTGTTCTCCCCTTGTTCACCAAACCTGTCATCCCTTTGTAGAAAGCTATCAGGTTGGTTGACATCCTAGAGCAGAACATTCAAGATTTAAGAATGTTAAGAGATTAATTGTAAGAGTGTTCCAGATCTGTATTGTGACCTGAAGAAAAGAAGATTTAGAAAAGGACAGATCCAAAATACAAGCAGGCTACACACTCTTAGAAACACATATTGAGATCCGGACCCAGCAATCCAGACAATATTACAAATCAGTTTTAGAATCAATGAAACTGTAAAGCAGAAGATCATGTGGTAGTGTTTCTAGAAAGCACATTACTGGACATGGCTCCATCTTGGGCCCTGTGCTCTTCAACATTTTCATAAATGATTTGGATGCAGGACTGGAAGGGATACCAAGCAAGTTTGCAGATGACACAAAACTGGGAGGAGCTCTTGACCCCCTCAAAGGCAGGGATGCCCTGCAGAACCTTGTCAAATTACAGGACTGGGCAATCACCAACAATAGGAAGTTCAACAAGGGGAAGTGCTGGATTCTACACCTGGAATGGGTCAACCCTGGGTGTTCATACAGGCTAGGGAATGAGATGCTGGAAAGCAGTGCCATGCAAAGGGGCCTGGGGGTCCTGGTCGATGGCAAGTTGAATATGAGTCAGCAGTGCCCTGGCAGCCAGGAGGGCCAACCCTGTCCTGGGGGGCATCAGGCAAAGCATCGCCAGCCAATCAAGGGAGGGGATTGTCCCACTCTGCTCTGCACTGGGGCAGCCTCACCTTGAATATTGTGTGCAGTTTTGGGCACGACAATGTAAGAAAGATATTAAGCTCTTAGACAGTGTCCAAAGGAGGGCAACAGAGGTGGTGAAGGGGCTTGAGAGGAAGCCGTAGGAGGAGCAACTGAGGTCACTTGGTTTGTTCAGCCTGGAGAAGAGGAGACTGAGGGGAAACCTCATTGCAGTTGCAACTTCCTTGTGAGGGGAAGAGGAGGGGCAGGCACTGATCTCTTCTCTGGGGTGACCAGTGACAGGACCCATTGGAATGGCCTGAAATTGTGCCAAGGGAGGTTCAGGCTGGGTATCAGGAAAAGGTTCTTCCCCTAGAGCGTGGTTGGGCACTGGAACAGGCTCCCCAGGGAAGTGGTCACAGCCCCAAACCTGACAGAGTTCAAGAGGTGTTTGAATGATACTCTCGGGCCCATGGTGTGACTTCTGTGTACGGCCTGGAGTTGAACTTGATGATGCTTGTGGGTCCTTTCCAACTCATCATATTCTGTGATTCTGTGTGTGTGTGATTGCATTACAGAACCACACAATCAATTGCTCCAAGACAACGTATACTTTACCTGCTAGACCTCTTCCTACTTGATCATGTGATGATAGGTAGAGGCTGTTTGAAATTATCCCCTGCTACCTGATTCACACCTCCTTCCTCTGCCATTGTTGAGAAATGAACTCTGCTGCATTGCAAATTGAGTGTCAGAAAAGCTGAAGAGAGGCACAGGACCACTGACAGTATCACACCACAGGTGTGTTACTCTGGAGAGACAAACTGATGGCCTGTCATGATAAGATAGGTATTGATTTAAGAGAGGTACTGATTGATTTGGAAGTAGGTGATGCTAAGACAGCTGTGTGGGTATAGTGGTCAGCCAGGTGTCCATCATGTCCTTTGGAAGACAGAATTAGCATGAGTGACCTTGTGACACAACACTGAAAGAATGTGCGATTGCAAATCATTCCAATGTATTTTTATATTAATGCTGATGACATAGTGTAATTGTCTACAGTCATGTGACTTTTACTTGGGTTCATTAAATTAATTGGTTTCATTAATAATTTGTCTCTTTAAAAAGGAAGTTTCCTTTTAGTGTTATTTATCAGAGAATATAAGGAAAAGTGCAATTCTGTTACTGTGCATATGTTTTGCTGATGAAACACCTTCTTTTACTCTCTGAAAACTAATATTCCCTCTCTGATACCAGTAAGTGGTCATTACATCATCTTTATTCCAAATGTGATAGAAATCCAGTGAGAACTGGTCTTCAATTTACAACTTTTAAAATTCTACCTCAAAATACCTTTTAATGTGAATCCTAAGGACAAATTTTTACAAATCTATAAAATACAATGATTCTTCTGAAAGAATAAATTGAATCCTCTCTCTGCAGTCTGTATAGTCTGAAAACAGGTATGAGTCTTAAATATATCAATATTTATTACAAATATAATCCCATAACAAATATGCACCATCAATATAAGAACAATTATTCACTTTCTGTATGGTTAAGCCATGCGAGACACTGAGTGTGGTCTCAGTACCAATACTCTAACTCTTTGATCATTAATTAAAATGTAATTAGTCTATTATAGTCAATTAATAACCAAAATACAAATAATGATCAAGACCTTTTTGGAGTCTCATGAAGTAGTGGATCTACTGAATTTAAATGGGATCCCTTATAGGCTCCAGTGTACTCCGTTGTATACTCCCTTGTGCAAAGGGATGCCTCCCCCACAAGAACTTCTCCATATGCATATTCTGGGTAATGCCATTGTTACTGGTTATGATACCAACATTAGTTGTAAGCATATTTGTAGAAGAGTAAAAGTAAACTAATAAATTATTTCTAAACATATAATCTCTATATGTTATATTTCTTATGTGTCAGCCTTTTTCAGGGAAAGGCAATTTCAGTTATAGTATTTTCACACCATCGTGTGAAATTTCTGTGTTAGGCATCACACTCTCTACGATTATGTCCTAATAACTTAGTATTGTACACAGATCTACCAAGACATTATGTCACTTCTGGGAAATTATTTTATTTAATTTGACTTTAGTCCAACATATTATGCAGCTATAATTGTATCAGCATTTTAGCTTGAACTCTGTGCCATAGCAACACTTTATTTTAGAAGGCACAGAGAACAATCTAATTAGTATTACAAATACAAAATAAATGACAGTGAAAGTGGAAGTGGCTCGGTAGATCTATCTATTGCATGAATAGACATAATAAGACAATACATAGTATTTAAAAAACCCAATAATTATGGGAGTAAAATTCAATGGATATTTTATTTATCAATACTCACTACTTAGTTTTAAATCTTAAATTAGTGGAGTACTAAATTAAAAACAGAGGAGAAAATAGAATATTTACTGAATCAGAATTTAAGAAGATCTGTGGGACTTCAATGTAATGGTACCTTTTAATTAATCTCTTTATTTTCAGGCAATGTAAGGTGACATTCATATTTACATGATAATTTTGCATATGTGTTACTGAAGTCATACAACCATCGTGGACAAATACATTTTTTAGATTCAATTTGTCCCTCAAATTAGGCAATGCTTATTATAGTTTTTTAACTAGTGACAAACATAGGAAACAAAGTTCAGAAATACATGCCATAAAAGCAAGATCAGCTAGTCTTGCTAGAAAACATGTCTATGTTGCAATAATCATGCTAAAATATCAATGCATCTTATAAGAGATTTACACAAATGAACATGGTTTTATTTTTACATTATTCAGGATTTTGTAAAAGGCATATTTTTTTTTCTATCGGAATTAATTTTATGGATATAATTGAAATATAGCAAGGTCTTACCTCCTGCCTGTTAGTGACAGAAAATTCATAGCCTTGCAGTTTTTCATAACCTGTTTAATGCCTTCTGAAATATAGGGAGTTTACTGTATTTCCCTTTCCTTCCTTCTCAGATTTCACATCTGTGCTTTCAGAATTGACTTAAAGTACATTTGATGTAAATTTTTTCCCATTTTGGCTGTACTATTTTCTCTTTAGACAACGTCCTTCCAGTCAGAAGCCCAGCCTTTGTTGTTGCATGCAACGTGCTCATCTTTCTTGAATGTAGAAGCAAAGTATTCCCTTCAGTTTTGGGGTCTGACTAGATTATCTTTGGTACCTGTGTCATTACGGCTTCCCTTCCCTTCCCTTCCCTTCCTTTCCAGGAACTGCTGCTGGTTTAAAACCAACAAAACACAAAACTTGATCAGCATAAATGCTAGCACCCATCAGTCTAACTATCTATATTTTACTACTAAAAAAATTGCAACTAAAAAAATTCATTTACTTTCTCAGTTTGGCCTTCATACCATCTTGTTGTGCTGTTCGTTTAATCCTAAAGTATTTTTCTTTTAAATAAATTTTCATCCCTCTAGGTCTGGTGTGCTACACCAATTTTTTACATGCACAACAAAACTGCAGATAGTTTTTCCATATCTGACTTGTAATTCAGAATGATAGGAAAGAAATAGACTTGTACATAATGTACAGTAGGAAAAAAATCAAGAGTAATTTGGAAAAGTCTACTTGTTCTGCATATACAGCATTACATCTCTTGACTTCTTTGAGTCTCTCAGAAGAACTGATATTGAAAAGGAAAACTGAAAAATTGCCATAGACATCAAAATTTAACTGTAAATTATTTCTGTAGAAAATGCAAGTATGTATTTTTAAATTTAACCTTTGTTAAAGCTAATAAAGCTAATACTTCAGAAAATCTTTTTCCCCTACTGGATTTTATATCTACTAAGAAATAATCAGTACTATCACTTTTTGTTTTCTGCTACAAGTGACTGTAAAACATATTTGCTGTTTAGATTTACAGTAAGCTTTCAGACAATATTAGTGCCTGAAACATTTGCTCTGGTAAACGAAACCATAGAGAAAGAGGCGTGTTGGGAAGTGGCATAGTAAATTAAACTACAGCTAAGAGACTAATCATAATTATGTGAAAAAATTATCAGAAGAAGTAGAAATGATTCTCCTAATACATTAGTGTTCAGGAATTCAAACCTATAAATTGGCTACTACTTAAGATTACAGACTTCTTATTCTGCACACAAGCATGTAATTAACTTTATGTTCCCTTCTTATGACTCTCAGGCTCTTGTCCTTTTAATTATAAGATCCAGAGGGTAGCTTTTATGTTACTATTATCTCTATTAAATTTTGAATAAAAGCTGCATAGAAACTTGATATATTACTCATATGTAATAGCCTGATAGCTTCTTAAAAGATGTAAAGTGCTATTCTGATAAAGTAGCCAGATGTTTGGAAGAATGTACTTTAGTTTCCCTTTTGCACACACACAAACATTCACTATTTTAAATGCCAGATTGTTCATTTTAAGTAAAAAATTATAATTTGGATTGTCTGTTTTAGCAATCTCAACTTACTGATTTCTCATATGTTTCTTTATGTTTCTGGTTATGCTACCATAGGCCCAGTTTCTACCCTGAAATACTTAATCATTCAGTGTAATGTTACGAATTTGTGGAAAAAGACAATGAAAAGTTAAACATTTTCATAGATCTGAAAAATATGCCATACATACATACATATATATATATATATATCTCATAATACTAACCTTTCATAAACTATATATTACAAATAGAAACTATATATTGCAGAGCTGCATATCATTGCCCTGTGTTGAAAAGGTTTCTCATTGCTGCTTCTGTAAAAGGGAAACAAAAGATTCAACAAAAGTATCTAAAAGAGTTTTTAAACTAAAGTAAAAGAACTCTCTAAAATTTGAGCAGCTTTGAAGTGTTGAACGTTTCCAATCTTTGCTTTTTTCCTGACTAATTCCTTTGATTCTCAGAGATGCAGAGCAAACACAACATTCCTCATCAGTCTTGGAAGCTGTTGCTGTTTGCACTTGCATTAGAAGGGCCTAACAGGTGGCAAGTTCTTAGTAGCAAAACAATCAAGGAACACCAGAGGCCAGGACAAAGCTTCCATCTTTTAACTTTCAGATGATAAAGATCTTACTCTCATTTCTTAAAGACAAAAGACAGCAAACGTGAACAAGAAGGATTTTGTAGCTTAATGGTTGGAAATGGCTACCAGAACATCTAGGTTTTGGGTCCTGGTTCTAGGAATGCCTTTTCATTTCAAGTGAAAACAAAAAGAGATCATCTGAAATATTTTTGTAGCAGAGGAGTACCCATCCTCTGTACCCTTTAGTCAGCTGTGTTCTTCATTAGACTACAGGGTCACACTCTCCTTTCTTTGATCTTCTGTGTCTGTGACTCTTGCAATTTTCTTTTCAGGGTAGCCAGTTTCATCAGGAGAGGCACAGAGATGAGTGGACCTGCCCTCTGTGACCCCAAAGGGTTCAAATGGCAGAAGCAGGTGGGAAGTGAGCTGCCTCCCTCCTTCAGAGGCTTGAGGATACCCTCCACAGGGGATCCAGTGATCTACAGGCTCCACACAGGGAGTGCCAGATCACAGGTGTGTGCTCAGCTTTGGCGAATGAATGGCTCATGTGTACGAACTAGCTGCAGCAACTTCTGCAGACCTTACGCTGGATCTGACACTGTAATACAATATCTGTAGACTTTTCAACTAGATAAACCAATCCTTCCTAAAACACTAACAGCACCATGTTACGAAGATGATTAAAATAAATGTATCAAAGCTGTCTGCACCAAAACACTGTATAATAAGTTCCACAGAGGGGGAAAGGTTACCTAAGGCCTTTTATTTATTGCTATAACTCATATAAAGAGTACTTAAGCTGGCAGTGCTTGTCAAAACCATCCACAAAACCACTAAGTCACAATAAAGACATTTCTACTGTGCCAACCACTTTTAGGTGAAGGGGAGAAGGAGTATGAAGGTCATAGAATGAAAATGGACACTTGTGCTCTAGTCAAAAATTCTCCTAATACTCAAGCTGTTCACTTGTGGTTTAACAGTTTTAGGGGCTGCAGCATGGTCTTGGCTTTAGGACTGGATTGAGTCCCTGCTGAGCATTGACTTTTCCAATTTATGATGCTTGCAGCAATTACATTGTTTAGTTTGTGTGATGAAAATATGACAGAGAGAGGAGGAGATACAGCTAACCTTGGTATTATATTTTTTACCTGAAGAGGGTAACTGTTCAATAAATAATTAAAGTGTTAGCAGAGGAGGAAGATTGCCAGGATAAAAGTTGTTTTAATAGGAGCCACACTGCTTTTAATACTGCTTGATGGCAAACATTTTAAATAAAAACATGTAATTTAGACGAGCACTTGAATGGTGGCCCTGTTACTTGGATGCATCGTATTTTCAGGTGGGTGATTTAAATAATTGAAGAAATCCCTGGCTGCATTGGTCCTTTTAATATCTTAATTTATAGGGCAAGATTACTAAATTATTTAGTTCATTTCATTCATTTTGGCATTGAAGTAATAAGGAGCAGAATGAAATCACCACATAGTTCTATTAATATTTATCATGAAAGGAGCAATTAAGAAATGTTGGAGATATAGGATTATAAGGAAAATTCTGTCCAGATTCACAATTTTAACTTCTCCTAAGAGTCTTTTCAGTCTCAAGTATGCATATCTTTGCCTTATATTGTTACCATCTTTGGGACCAGGACCGAAAGAACATAAATGCCTTAGGACTACTTTAGGCATGTTTTGAATACTGACTTTTGACAAAGCAGTAAAATGAACCCTTCATGCCTACCTCTCCTAGTACCTTTTGATGTCCACAATTTTGTGCAGCACTACTTTCTCTGACAAGGGACATCAGGACTGTTTAGGAGTCACAAAATAGGTCTTGCCAGGACTCTCCCCATTTTTTTTAATGCATGTGCCCAGAGTCTCCTCGAAGGCACTGATTGTATTAATTTCAGAATGATGGGCATGACAGGACCATGAGAAGAGGAAGGGTTGTCTTTTATACTGGAAGTTTGGATATCTGGATTTTAGCCTATCTTTGGTTCAAACCTCCAAGGCTGAAACCATTGTGGTAGGATCATGTCTTGTTTGTATCAGGCCAGACTGCAGTGCTTGAGCACGTTCCCTGTCCTCTGTGCTGAAGCTGACACGGGTCTCTACAGAAACCCATGCAGCCAAAGAATTCTCTTAAAAAGTGTAAGTCTTAGGAACTGGGTCTGACTGCCACTACAGTTTGCACAAGAATTCCTTAATGCAAAAGACAAGGGTTGCTCCTAGCATCTTCTGCACTGGAAGATATTAGGAACAGCTACATATTCACGTTGTTGCATAGGTAGTAGTCATGTTCTCCCTGAGGACCTTAGGTTTGCTAATGCGCTTTGTCCAAATTCAGCAGGTTTTCTTCCAGTGTTTCTGATCATCCAAGATCTGCTCATCCCAGCTGCCTGCTGGGAAAGGAGAGCTGACTCACAGACAGAGAAAGGCCTTGAGCTCCAGTGTCTCATTTCTCAATTAATGAATCAGTCCATGGAACTGAAAACACATTTGTCTCCTGAGCCTTTGCCCATTGTACTTCCACTAGGCAGCATAGCTTCTACAGAAAGAGCCACATATATACAAGTGCTGATTTTGGCTGGGATGGCGTGACTTTCCTTCACAGTAGCTGGTATGGGGCTGTTTTAAGGATTTGTGCTGAAAACAGCAGAACCTGTTGACAACCATGGGATGTTTTAGTTATTGTTGAGAAGTGCTTACACAGCATCAAGGCCTTTTGTGCTGCTCATCCCACCCCACCGATGAGTGGGCCGGTGGTGCTTTCATTTGTATTTCTTGTTTTTCTTGGGTTTTATTTCTCTTTGTTAGTTTCCTTTTAATTACATTTATTATTTTATTATTATTATTATTACCACTATTATTATTTTCAATTTTTTTAAAAAAATTATTTAAATTATTGAACTGTCTTTGTCTCCACCCATGAGGTTTCCCACTTTTTCCTTTTCAGTTCTCTTTCCCATTCCACCAGGGCAGAGTGAGTGAGTGGCTGTGTGGGGCTTAATTGCTGGCTGGGATGAAAGCATGGGAATGTGAAATGTACACAAAATTTCTTCATGTGGTGTTCATATATCTTTTCTTTAGATTTTCGGTCCTGTAAGTAAAAGCATATTCTCCAATACACTGTGTGATTTCTTTCAGGTATTTCTTACAGCATCAAGGAACCTTGAAAGGAATACCGGAGAACACAAAAGGACTTGCGATCAAAGGTTATGATTCCATGAAAGTTAAAGAGATGTATCTCTGAATTTTCTCATCAGAGTGTGGGGTTGACTATTCTATCATATATAGAGTTGTTCTTGATGTTTGACTTTCAGCAGAGCAATCCTCTAGAAATTATTTTGTTTGGTCACTTTTGTAGGAGGCTTCTTCTCACATTGTTTCTGAGCAGAACCTAAGTGCAATGCCATTATGCTTATTTTTTTAGTCAAACTCATGTGCCAAGGGATGTACAGACATTGCAGCACAGTTTTAGATAAGCCATCAGATGAATGGATTTGCTGAAATGAAAGCTTATCAGATTAAGTTAAATATTTAAAGATGGACCAGGCTTCACAAATCTACACCATGTTGATCTTATCAAAACATTTCTGTTGCAAAATTTTACATAACTTTTTGTCTGGAATGTCTCTAATTCATAGAGAACATTTTTTCTATAGCTCAAACATCTATAATCCAATTATGCAAGTCTGAAACAATGGGAAATGTTCATGTGGCCCTCAGTCAGCAGGTGATGAGTTTTACCCCAACTAAGGTAAACCTCTGAGCCAACATCATGAGAGTCGGTTAGATGACTCATTTCTTAGTTTCCTGAATTTCAGCTATAGAAGAGATGCACATAGATTGTAGTGATGATCCTATATACTTTTCTGCATTGCTACTTTTTTTCCAACAAGAGCCATTAAAACAAATAATTAGCAGTCTGTTGTTGGCAGCTGCACACTATTACCTCAGCAGAAAGGTTATAGAATCTGATTTGTGTGTACTGTTTGTGCAGTATAGGAAGCCTTTCTAAAATCAAGATCCATGCTGTGTACTGCTTAGTTTCTGCTGCGTTATTCCAGTGCCAGCAGGAATATTCATCAAGTATGACCTTCATTTAATTAGTCCATTCAGTTTCCTCTTGGTATTATTTCTTACTATATATGTATGGGACCGATGTTAGTCAGCCTGCAGCCTCTAGTACTTGCTGTAGCCTGATGTTTTAATTTTTTTCTTTTGCTGCTTTCAAAAAATTTGTGGATTCTTTCTGGTTCTGGTTCCTCATAAACTGTTTATGTTCTTAAAGATTTAGGTCCATAAAGGCTTTAGGATGGTGTTATAAGTCTTTCTTGGGAGAAAAAAATCTTCAGCAAATACAAGCACAGTAATGTATTTCACACAGATTTTTTAACTGAGCAAGAATAACAACAGGTGCAAAGCAACACCAACTACAACTCCTTCTTTCTCATGTAAACAGTGCCTTTGACTTTATGGCAAACATGTGCAAGACATTTGCAACCAGTTTAGGAGGGAAAAAAAATGAAGACTGTCATTAGGACCAGATGACCTTAAGAGTGTGTTTTCAACTTCCCACAGTGTGTCTGAGCTTTCTAATTAATCATTTGGTTATGATAAAAAAGGACCAGAGGAATATTTGTGTGAGTTTCTCACAAATGAAATATCAAATGGTGACAGAGAATGAGAACATGAGTTAGAAAACAAATCAAGATTATTGGAAAATTTCCACTACAACAAGTGAGACTATATTTACATTGAAAATGTAAATATGTGTCTATACGGATATGAGAACTTCTTATAAGTCTCAGAATCATAGGGAACAATACCAACTGCATTATGATATCACATGTCATGAAAAAGGGAAGAAGCATGTTACAACAGATATTTTTAGAATGTAAGTCATACTAAAAGAATACAGATTTAGTTCCTATGTAGACAACTCTGGAGGTATAAAATTAGCTGGTTTAAAGATTTTGACTGCATTAAACATAAACACAACCTTTCTGCATGACCAACTTTCTTCACAAGCCCTGGGAACAGCTCTCTAATGTCACTTCCAGTCCAAACTAAAAAGACATGAATCTTATGTTTGCTTTTCTGTCATCACAGATTCTTGACCACCTAAGGCCTCTTTTTCCAGCAGTGGTCATAGCAATTTGATTTGCAGAAACACACCGAGAAAGGCTGAGCCAGATTTCCTGCTCCCCCAGTTGGGCAGAAAGTGGCAAAAAAAAAAAGAAAAAAAGTGTGAAATAATCAAAACAGCTGAGAAAACACAACACAGTCTCCTTGGCAAAATTATTTTTGTTCTTTGAAAGCAACGAGTTGTGTTTTGGGATCTGCTATACACCGAATGTGGCAGAAAAATGCTTCCTTTACAGAGGCCCCAACTCTGCCACTTTTAACTCTGAGCAGTGGAGTGAACATACACACACACAGTCATACTTAGAAAAAAGTGTGGTTTAGTTAGAATGTTTTATTTCAGCAACATACTATATACAACTACTTCTAAAGGGACAAGAGGCATGAATAAGTCTGTGGAGAGCAGTGCCCCAAAGTCCCCTTCCCCGAGTGAGGAGCTATAGACCACTGGACTAGGAAACCAAGGACACACACAGTTTTCTTCTTGCCACTCCCCCTTCATGTTGATAACTTTGCATCCTTCTGTGCAGAAGTCTTGGTTTCCGCCATGACCTCTGTGGACTTCCCAGCTATCTGCAGGTCCCACTGAGGAAGGTCTTAACCCTGAACCTGGGTACCCCAAGTTGACATTATCATCTCTTCCAAACATGTTTGTAAATAAAACAGACTGTGTGTGAATTTGATGGTCATCATTAGTTTGTGCTTACAGGACTGTGTTTTAAGGTGGTAGTTCAGTGTCTGCAAATAAGTTTAACCTTTTAAAATTTTCCTGGGAAAACACAGGAGCTATAAACTTTCAGGTGTAAAAGAGCTTAGAATAAATTCATGGGTCTCATCTTTGACCTTGTATTCCTTGGGTTATGCTTGTATTCTGCCTTAAATGCTGTGGGGTTTTTATGTTCAGTGTAATCAATATGCAGTTAGTTCCTCTGATTTTAACTGCAGCCAAAACACTGAACTGCTACATAGTTAGAGCAAGGACAGAAACACAGTAAGGCATATTTTTTTCCCTATTTAACTGAGAGATTTGTAAGAGATTTAGAATTATGTAATGCCAAAGTGACAGAAAGCGCATTCAGCATATAAGCACCTTTCTAATCCTACCCTGGATTGCAATGCTATTTCCACCAATGAAGACAAAATGTAATTCTGCTGAAATCAGATGAGTTATTCTCAGGTACGTGGGTGGCTGTAAAGCACAAAGAATGGTGTTATGGCCTCCAGACAATCACAGATTTAGTACTTAGTATGACAGGATATAAAAGTAAGAGTGGCTACCCTTTGCTATTTCCATAGTCAGAATTAACACATTGAATTCTGTAATTATTGTAGCAGAACCAAATGGGAATAAGACAACTGGCAACACAATGGTTTCCTCTCCATAAAAATATTTCCAAACATGCTTTTTGGGATTTAAAGAGAAATCACAGCAAATTTGTAAACCAAACAGAAGAAATGCAAGCAACAAAGAATTTTAAACAATTAAACTGTTTTTAAACTGTTTTTCAAACTCGTCTATGAGATACAAGTCCTTGACTTGTATTAAGGTCTCAATGTGTCAGTGCAGACCTTCGAAGGCTACTTAGAGGAGGAGAGAAATCACCAGGTGGCTTGACTAGGAAAGATGTTCCTGGTTTCCTTTTCATGGTATTTTCACAGAGAGTGTTTGATAAAAAGATGTTATAAATGTGGGCCCAGGAATGGAAGAAAGTAATAGTTTTAGAGACTTTTTTGAGACTTTTAGAGACTTTTTTTCTGTCTACAACTGTTGCTCCCAGGAACATGAGAACAGTGTTAATGTGTAGCACAAGCAAACATTCCAGCCTGACCAGTGCTGACTATATGGGAGAGGCAGCAGACCTGGATCCATAACAGGAGAGACAAGAGGAAGGAAGAGCTGAACCCAGTGACATGCAGAACAAAAGCTTTCAGCACTCTCAGGCATGAAGATTACAAAAACAGTGGATTCTGCTGATGCTGGCACTCAGCCATCCCTAGTAGTATATTAGCAGAAGCCAGGGGACTTTCATTTTAAAGTCTTGTCTGAATATTGAACTGAATAAAGACTTCAGGGCCTGATGCTCTGTGAGTCTTCCAGACTAGCAGCATTACTGACTCTCACAGAACCTAAAGAAATCTCAAAAATAAATTACCTGGATACTGAAGCAGAGATAGTTATGGAAAACAAAGCCTACACTTTTAGCAGCAATTTTCTCTAAAAGATTCTTTAATTGCTTTGTTGAGCAATTCTGTGATGTAGACACGTAATGTCTAACATGTGTTGCCTCACACGATTAAGACTCTTTTGCTTGTGCTTCTAGTACCTGGGAAAGTTGACTGAGTCTAAGTAACTGTTTTGTAATTTGATTATATATGACAATATTAATGGTCCAGATGTTTATTCAGTATATTTAAATTTGTTTATACTTACTTGGGACACATCCAGAATGCAGTGGAAACATGGCAAGTTTAATTTCAAATTTCTAGCTTATTTCTTCTGTTGATGCTCAGCCTGATGTTAGGAGTAATGTACTTTGTTGTTCTTGGAACCCAGTAATAGTTAATGTATTTGATACTTATGTTCTTTTACTTTATTTTTCCTTGCTATTCTCAGATATAAACAGGCTAAGTCTTTCAGAGGCATGAGTTCAAATCTAACCATGCAGATACATCACTTGCAGTACGTCAAGATTTGTCCCACATTTTCCTCTGAAATACTTTGTTTGGATGTTTGGAGTCAAACTGATCCCTGTTTCATATTAACTTCATTAATATTAATATTAATATTAACTTCATTAAACATCTAACTGTAATACAATTGAGCATTAAAACTTCTGTCTCGGAGCAAGTTGTACACATGTATTCCACTTCTATAGTTTGTAATCATCCAGTAAGAAATTCTGAAGCTATTGTCATCACTTTATTATTTTATATTCCTTTTACATGAGTGAATAATAATGACTTTTCTCTACTTTGTCAATTAATTATCAAGCAGTTTTTCCACAAAAATATTTTCTTCTACTCAACTAACTCTATAGATGGTCAGGCAGTATTAATAAAATTAATTATTTTCAATTTTGCCCATTATTTTGTGAATAATTTATCTGGAATTAATTGGTTCAGAATCTCAGATGCTTTTAATCAGAAGAGCTCTATTGGAATCTAGAGAATTTTACTGATTAAAACCAGCTGAAAATTTGACCATGGTGGTCATCGTGTTGAACATAATCTTTACATGGTATTAATTTGTATAAGTTAAAATCACTTTACTTTTTGTCTTTTGTTAACTTTCTTAGCTTCAGTACTCTCACAACCCTGATGGTACCTCAACAATAGAGCATTCACTTGACTTCATTTAGTTAGCTAGATCTTGAAAATCTTTTTCAACTAGGCATTAGTTGCTCAAGAAAACATACACTTCGAAGAAAACCACAGACAAACCATGATGTTTTAGAAGCAATATAAGGACAATCCCTTTTATATACTCATCGTGACACTCAGTGTCAATCATAAGTACTATGCTTGCAGTTCCTGATCTCCTTTCTGTAGTTATGTTGCAATTGCAAGATTCACAATCAAAATAACTTTGTACTGGCCTTCCCATGACACCACAGTGAGGAACAACAGATTTTAGTGTCTTTGTCCTAAATGTTTCTATTCTACCAGTAACAAATGCAGTCACTGAGAAGCTGCTCCTGCAGATAGTAGGTGGATCAACATCTCAGCATGTGCATTACCTAATGAAAGTGGGTGGTCATTTTAGCATGTCATTCGGAAAAGATCACAAAATTCAGATTGTGAGCTTTCTGGGTAATATAACTTGTAAGCAGCCTAGCAAAAGTAAAGGGCTGAATTGTGGAGATTTCGGTTATATTGTAAAAGCCATTCAAGTAAAAATGGAAAAGTAAAGAGTTTAAGAGGAGTGAAAAGTTATTTTTGACCAAAACTTTTAGAAGAAAAGGTAATGTTCTCCTTCATTAAATTGTAATGTATCTTCTCTCCTGTCCCTTCTGTCAGCAACAACAATGGTGAAACCAAACTAAGCTGCATGAGGAACTTTTAACAGCATTTTTAAGGCCCCATTTTCACTTCAGTGGGAAGTACAATATTCCTGCAAGGAACAGCTAAGATTGAAAATGACAGAATGTATTTATAAATGCACTTCCTCAGTTTTATTCAGGAAGCTGGAAAAAACAGGGAGCTACTCACTACTCAGCCTCACTTCTGTCCTGAAAAAAAATGTTAAATCTTATCCTCCACAAAATCATTTACAAATACAAAAAGGAGAAAATTATTGGGTGATTGGGTGATTAGCCAGCATGGACTGGGCAAGAGTATAACTGATTATCTTCTATATTGGAATAATCTGTAGATCTATACATCTGAGGATGAGAGAGGTGGATGTTGCCTGTTCTGGTTTTATCATGGCTTTTAACACTGTCCCACAGTACCCTTGTATGCACATTGGTATGTTAAAGTCTAGATTAGGGGTGTATTAGAAGGGTGAGATGTCAAGTTCAGATGGTATTGGATAATGGCTCATAATCTGCCAGTATACTGATTGCAACTGAAGTACCACAGTGTTCCGCCCTGGGGCCTATTCTGTTTAGCATCTTTATCCATGACGTGGAGAAGGCAGTGCAGTGCACTCTTTATTCAGCACTTTTAAATACCTATTAGGTGCAGTTCAAATACATATCAGGCTGCATCTGGAAAACTCTGCACAGTTTTAGACAACCTCAGTATAAGAAGGACTGGATGGAAAGGACTGGAGCACTTGTGCTGTGAAGAGAAGTTGCCCTCACGCATCCAACTGCTTCAGGGGGACTGAGAAGAGGAGTGTGCTCCTGGAGACTGCATATCAAAGAGGAAATTTCTGCAAAAAGAGATAGGCTGGTAGGTTAACTAGAGACCATGGTCTTAAATTAAAACAGAGTAAGTTCAGACTGGGTGAAAAGAAAATAATATTCACAGTGAGGACAAAAAATCAGTGAAGCAGGTTGCCCAGAGATACTGCACAGTCTTCATCCAACAGTGTTTTCAAGACTCAAATGGATGAACTCCTGAGTAACCTGGTGTGGTCTCAGATGATCCTGCTTTCAGTAAAGGGGTTGGAATAAAGACCTTCTGACAGCCCTCCACCCTGAACAGTTCTGTAAGATTCTGATTCCCAAACATTCTTTGTTGACAACTCCCATTGACTTTGAATGGCAAATCTACACACTATTAGTCACTTACAGAACTATAGAGGATCACACATACCCTCAGGCCAACAGGTAGGTTAACAGATGAACTGCACTGTGCTAGATTTCACACAGAACAACACCTTCACTAGAATTATTTCTGGTCGCTTGAAAACAATTTGGCCATTAAAAGAGACTTGGCCTTTGTGTTCTTGAATAGCCACCTTTGCAGAGCAAAGAAGTGCAAAAATCAAACATCACAACATGTTCTCATTTTGTGTCCATTACCTTATATTTTTGTTGCTTCTGCGAATCAGCTAGATAAATCAAGAAGAGCTTCACTGGCACTAGAGTTATTTACAGAAACAAGAGCACATCATTATATTTCTGAAAGAGTTTCATTGTCTCTGACTGTATCATTCTTCTTTCTTATTCTGTCAATTTTATTCCTGTATTTTGAAGTCCAGTGTTTTAAAATAATCAGTTAAAGCTTTTCTGGTGTATTCTAATGAAGCATTCTCTTCCTTTTTTCTATTTTTAAGGGAATAACATTGAGTCACTTAATTTAGAAATTTTTCCTGAAAACCTTTTTCTTTCTGAAACCTTTTTCCTGTAAGTACTAATAAAAGTACAATGTTATAACTGTATGTAGATTTAGGAACCCCTCTAGCCATATACATATTTTAGCAATATTTTCTTTTTCAATAATAAAATTAGTATTTAGTTGTTTTTTCATTAAGAAGTCAAGAATTTTTTAGTGTGCACACTGTCAATATCTTTCGTTCCTTTATGATTTTTTAATTCCTTAAAATGTTGCTTCACACACACATATATATAGCATTTTAATAAAATACACTTCTTCACCAGATAATATCACATTTGTCACTTAGTAATTTTTAAGACCATCATCGCTGGGATTTTAACAGGAATGTACCTTATGTTTTAGGGGAATGACATACTTCAGAACTAGTAATAGTAGGAAATGCCTTGGCAGGCCAAGAATTTCATTAGTTAAAGTTCACCAGGTGCTCATAAGGATATTTTCCTTAGGGGACAAAAGAAAAATTAGAAAATTAGAGATTTTACAAATTGCAAAGTTGGCTGTTTCTTTGATGAGAATTGGGAGCGTAGCAGAACCCAGGTCCACAATTTTTCCTGTAAATAACAGGAAACCATTTTTTGGCAGGAAAGAAACACCCACTGCGGGAAAATGGCCTTGGTTACCAGTTTTGAGCAGGAATCAAAGTTAAAGTTCCCCAAAAAGGTCTTAATTTTTCTGGGTCGTTTACTTCTTCAAAATGTTTTGAAATTCAAAAGAGAAACAAAATTTCAATCAACTGACATACGCTTTCAAGGAGTTTTCTCCATTTACCAGCAGTACCTGGTTGGTAAAGATATTGCCCTACTTTGAACAGCTTTTCAAAACTAGAATTCACAAAAATTCCAGTCATCCAGGTAGGTAGCAACTCATGTGGAGGATTGAAATTAATTGTATCAGGTTAGAAATGCATGAACATAAATCATTCAGTGAGTTCCAGTAGGAAATGCATGAACAGAGACCTATGGTAGGAAAGAGAAGTCTATGTCAGATCATTTTAGACAACTACAGGTAACCCTATGAAAATATATTGCATTTCACAATGATGTGAACTGCATAAAATACTTGTATCCAGTTGAGAAACGGATGCTAGAATATGTTGCTTTTTTCTTTCTTATTTAGAAGAATTTAAAGCCTCCTAACTTTTGTAATTATCTTGTGGCTTTTGTCTTTCCAATTAAAAATAGCTTTACCCAATAATATGAGGTTTTCTCAAAATACCTAGGCATAGAATGAGAATAACTTGGTAGAGGAAAGAAATGAAAGACCAGAAATTCTCCCCACAAGTTCTATTGAATTTAACTTTCTTTTCACTGTATTTTTGAGGATTTGGGGTTGTTACTTGTAACAATTTTGCAAGTTCCATTTGACATTGATCTTACTCACATCAACTAACGGCACTCCAGTAGCATTTTGGCTGTTTCAGTGCCATAGATCTCAAGTTATTTCATTTCACTTTCAGTGAGTGAGAATTTTCCCAATTACTGTGTTTTTACAACTTGAAAGTCGGGGAGCTTTTCATCATAGCACGTGATCCGTAAATACCTGATATAGTAGTTTCAAGCTTTTCAACTTTGAAGTTTAATTCCAAAGTGATTTTAACTTTCCTTTACAAATGCCATAGATATGGACTCCTGTGCTACCTATAAGAAACTTTTGTTACCTTCTGTAACTGTTCAAGAACCACTGACCTCATCATTACGAAAGTAGGAAGAAATCCTTTTTGGAAACTTTTTAATAAATTCTAAAAAGTTTTTAAAATAATAAAAACATATAAAACCTATTAATTTTTACTTTTGAGGAGCAGCAAAGAACAAGCCCTTTTATTGTGTTCTTAAGATTGAATTTCTTAAAAAGATAGAAAAATATAAAAAACAAGTGAAGTAGCATATCCTATAAGGCACTTTATATGCAATGTAAAAACTATAACGACAGCTTCTATGGCCAAGCAGTCAACAGCATTGATGCAATATTATGGATTTGTGCTGCTATGGTTTTGGCTAAGACATACTAGTACCCAAGGGGATCACAGAGAAGAGGTGTTTGTACACGCAGTTATTAAAGATGAGCTGTCTCTAAATGACTTCCACACTTACACTTCATCTTGTTCCAAAATAGGAGTTTCCTTGCCAGCTACAGAAACCAGTACAATTTTACTAGGTGGTCACCAATCTTAGACAGACCTTTGACTTTGATTTTGTATCCTTAACACAAACACACATGCATTCCATGCTGGAATATAGATCAGTAAATATTGTAGTATATTCCCTGAGCATTTTTGTAGACTTTGCTCAGAATATTTAACCTGCACTTAAAAGGACTGTGCTCAACATGTATATTCTTGGGTCTGAGGATTACATTTGTACAAAATTTCAGAGCACTTCAGAGTACTTTTAGAAATACAAGAAATGTATCTGCATCTGCCTAGTCAGGTAAGTTTTGATATTGAATGTAATTATATTGTACAGGAGGAATGAACTCCTGATTTTCAAGGAATAGAGGTAAAACTTGAAATGTTTTATTCTTTCAGTGGGACCAGACTTTTTCCCAGAGTCTGTCTCCTGTTTGTTGTTTAATCCTTATTGAATCAGCAAAGCTTGGTGCCTGACTTTGTTCACATTTAAATTGCTTACTGCCTTCTTACCTCTTTCACATGGGTGATACATGTACAGGTAAATTTGAACTTCCTTTAGAGAAAGCTACTACCTTTAGGTGGAGCTCTCTAGACTCACAGTCTCGTAAAGTATCGCGGGTTGGAAAGGACTCGGAGGCATCATTGAGGTCAACTCTGCTTCTCACAGGACTACCTAAAACTAAACTCCAAGTAGAACTGAGATGTCAACTTGTAGATTCTGTCTGGTTAAACATCATATTGACAAATTTCTGTGTCTAGTCATTTCTTGTGAAGCAGTCTCACCTGGAACATGGACACCTCTTTGGGCACATGACTGAATGACTCCATTAGTCATGACATTCACATTAGTCAGGCACTGAGGTCACCCTTGCTGACAGCTAAATGTCAGCAGAGAAAATTCCACAGGCCTAATGTAACTTCCATTTAGAACAGTGATGTCTAAAAAAGCTTTCTGATTCCCAGTGTTATGGATTTTCTGTGTCAGTAAAAAACACCATTGTTTAATACTTAAACACAGTAATATTTAATCTTCTTTTAGCTAAATGGAAATGTGTTGTGTTTAGTGAGTATTTATTGGCTGCAGTTAACAAATATTACACATTACCTATGTTTTAAAGCTAAACCTGATGTTGAAAAAGTGTAGAAAGGAGCACCATGAAGAAATAGTTCTTGTGGATCAGAGGAAATATGCATGTGTATCTCCAAACCTTGGGCATACACAAAAAATATTTTCTGTTTTGGAATGCAGTGTCTGAACTCCCGTATCAATTATGCCAGTGAGAATTTGATTTGCTGTACCTTCAACACGTATTTCAGTAATATACCAGCTTAGGGAAAATACAGTAGCTTATCATTTATTATGCTAACAAACCCCCTTTTACTGGTTCCAGGAATAACTGAATGTTTTCAGCAAGGAAAAAAAAAAAGAATGTTTTCCTATGTAAATAATAGATAAAGAACAACAAAAAAAGCATAATCCACCTATCTTCTCTCGAGGGAAAAATAAACTCAAATAAGCCCAATTTGTGTAAAAAGATCCATTAGACAGGAAGTTAGTAAGCCAGAGTCCGCCCTATGACTCTGGAGGGAATAAGTTAATGTTGGGAGTTTGGTGCCCTAAATAAGAAATTGCGGAAGGAAGAAATTTCAGCATTTCATTATTTCTCATTAGCAATTTGCTCTAAAAACACTTTGTCTGGACAAGCATTTTACAATACTAGTGTATAAGCTGGAAGAACATTGAATGTTGTAATAAAGCTGTTACTGTCAAGAGGCTACATTGTGACTCCTAGCACTTCCACTCCGGATGTGTTCCACATCCCCAGGGGCCTTGTAGAGGTGTGTCATTATGATACACATCAGGAAAAAGAGTAAAGTCTTGCGTATCATCAGTCTGAAGGTTGGATTCTCAACTTGCTTATGTACAAGGAGATTTCTAAGCCTCAGGTATGTTCTGGATAGAGGTGTGGTATTTCACCACTTCTGATCCGTTAAGCACAGTGGTCCCTGCTGCCACATTTTTAGGCGCAAAGCTGTATTTTGAATACCTAAAGGAGTTAAGATACAGCTGCTTCCTGGATAGTGAAATGTAAAAGTAGTGGGATGCCGTGGGCATCCTGGCACACTGTGTATGCAAATTCAGCACCCTCAAGCTTAAGAAAATGGGTAAGGTTTGGTTGTCATATTCCATAATTATTTGTGTTTATGTGTCTTACTCCTAAGTTGATATTGAAATATAGAATCATGGCATTGCTTAGGTTGGAAAAGACCCTTAAGATCATTGAGTCCAACTGTAAACCTAGCACTGCCAAGTTCACAAGGAATATGCCTGATGCAAAGTTTTCATGATAATTACCTGGCTCAGATTTCCTGGAAATGCAGTCACAATTGTACATAAAAGAGTAAAGGACTAAGGGTGTGATGCAGCTCTCATCAAAGTTATATGGGGATGGATCACTTCTTAAAAACACCATATGTTTGGGAGAGATTCCTGTGATGCCTGTATTACAAATCAGACCTACAAGGATGATTGTGCATATCAAAACTTCTGTGAAATAAAGATGGAAAATCACAAAATGGTCTTTGATATTTGTGGTGGACTACCCAACTGCTTAATGGTTTTACTCACAGTTACTGTAGGCTATGTGCCCTCAAAAAGAGTAGGCCAGGCTGACCTTCCTAGGGAGGAAGCTTGGTGGTTTATCTGTTCTGCCCGCTGCATGCAGGGCTGCTCTGGGAGCTTCCTGCAAGGAGAGAGCTTCTCCCCTGATAGTAATCGAGATGTTTCATGGGAGGATTGCTTTTAACAGTGAGGTAGGGTGGAGAGAGCAAAAAGGAAGGAGTAGAAGTCATCACAGCAAATTAACTGTCCTCAGCAAGGTCAGTTGTCTCAGCAAAGGAGGTTGCAGGGGAAGCTGGGGAATAGACATGCAGCCTAGTTTACAACCTAGGAATCAAACTAATGCTCAGAATACAGAAACAGGAAATGTTTTTTAACCTGGAAAAGCTCCTGAAGTTGTTAAATTGAAACCATAGTGGGGAAAAATGAACTGGTGCTGGACACAGTGGGGTTGTTCTGCTTTGTCTTTTGCTTAGTGTCAAGTTTTAAACACATGCATTGTGCCTTCCATGTTCTGTCAAACATAGATTATGTTTGTATCAGTATCAGATTATACCATTATACCCTAGTGGTTATTCTGACATTGTGGTGGGGAAGAAGTTTTGTCTCAAATGTCGATGTGACTTCCAGTACTGAATTATTGCAATATCCAAAGCTCTGCTGTATGTACTAGCTACAGGGAAGTCCCACACTTGATATTTTAAGCATTTTGGATCACACAGGACTTCACTTTGCTAGTCATTTTACAGTAGTAAATTACCATTATTTCCACTGAATTAAAAGTAATAAGGACTAGTAGTCAGGGTGGAAAGTTTTCCTAATGCTTCTGTCTACCATACTCATTTTTTTCTGTCTCTGCAGGCCTGCTGACCCTTGAAGACTCTTTGTGTGATTTTCTATACTTTACGCAAGATGAATCTGACAAAAACTGTACGTGTTGATCTTGCATAGCAATGTACAATAAGTGAGCATGCTCGACTGTGTCATGTACTGCAACCAAGAGACAGCCACTTTATCACTTTTGAATCGTTACTTTCTGACATTTCCCAGGCAATCCATGGCAGTACAACCATAAAGCTGTACTGTGGCAACCTAACCTGCTTCAACATTACTGTCAGTCAGCCAACATATAGTGGCTGCCCAGCATTACACAGCCAAGCACTGTGTAGCCTCATGTCGTTGTGATCCGGTCTCTACTGGCAACCATCTCCTCCTGCTCACTCTGCATAGGCACAGTTCTGCAGCCCTCAGAGCACTCTGTACTGTGCTGTGCTGCAAAGACAGTCTTGTGCCTCAACAATACCAGTCTTCTTACTTAAGAGCTTCTCCACCGATGTTACCTCTGGCTCAGAAAGTGACAGAAGACAAATTCTATTTCAACACTTGTTAACAGATGTGATGATCTACCTGTATGTCCCAAACTGCCCCTTACAGCAAGTACCAAATTAGTACTTGGGTTCACAATGACTCAGTTTGGTGACTTAAATAATCTGTTTCCACAAAAATACAGGAGATGTAGAAATATGAAACAACAAATTAATTCTCTTATTATTTGGTCAATCTGAGTGTTATGGCTTGTCTTTCATTGCTTTTTCATTCCATAAGTTGGCAATTTCCCCTTTGTTATAACTTTTTACCCCTGTTATTTGTATTGATTCAATTTATTTTGGATCATTTCACTGATCCCGCTGCCTTTCAAACAGCACAATGCCACAAAAAAATATTCTGTATGCATAAGCACAACTGAAGGGAGGCAAACTATTTGCCTTGTGGGAATTACCACACAGGGACAGATAAAAATAAGAACCATTGGAACAGCTTTGGCTCTGGAGAAAATGTATGCTAATCCCATAGGAGGGGTGGATGGCTCCTCCAAAGTCAGGGCAAACCGAGTTACTGTAGGACTTGAAGGCTGAGAAGGGTTGGTCTTCTGTCCTTCACAGACTAACACAAGTATATTTGATAAAATAGTATATTCTATAAAGATTTCCACCCTACATTTTCCATTTAAATTGTGTAGTAAAAAGTAATATGATGATACTTTCCCTTAGAAAAGTCAATGCCCTCATGAAAATTCTTAAAACAGTGATCTTTTCTTGGGGGAAAACCCCCCACAATGTTTGGGTTTCTTGATAGAAAACAACTTTTCCTTACTAAAGCAAAATTCCTAAACATAAAATAATGTCATCATATGCCAAGAAAGTTATTTATACATATGCCAAGAAAGTTATTTATACAAATGCTGATATTTTGACATTTAATTAGGATCTGTTTAAAGAAAAAACAGCATCTTCAATTTACATTATTCTGTAGCTCATTCTATGCACAAAAGATACAGAAGAATAATTTCCACTGTTCCTAGACTTCAGCAACAGCATAAATGTTGCTGTGGCAGCATTTGAGGACCATTTTGGTCCACAAATGACTGTGGCAGACCACAGGCATTACTTCACAACTTGTCTGTCAACAGAAATAACCGCTAATATCTGACAATGAAGAACTAAGGAGACAAACATGATGATAACTAAGGAAAGCGTTACAGTTTTGTGGTGGAAAAGCTAATTGAAGAATTTGCCCTCCTACCACGATAAGAAATCTCTGGCTCCCTCAGATCAAATGTGGCAAAGTACCAAAACAAAGCTCCACATCTTGATCTCCCTCTTGGTAAACTGAGCAGACACAGCTCCTTTTATTTCTTACTGTTCTTGCAACATTTTGTACAAATTCTGTACAGTGTGTAAGTGGGGCCTTACCTACAAACTCCATATCACAAGCCCGCCCTTTATACACAATTTTCTTATAAATCAGTCCATTATACCAATGGATAACTACTTTGCTCAATACTACAAAAGAATAACCTACATCATATACTTGGAGAGAGAACCAGAGTCTTCTGAATTCCTTCCTGTACCCTTACCAGTGGACTGCTCTACCACGTCATGATGTACTGTCCCAATTAAGCAATTCTGTTCCAATTCATTAGAGTGAGTTAATGTTCTGACATATATTCCAATAATGTAAGAGTCTTTTTAAATTTAACTAGCATAATACCTTAGATCTGACCTCTTACCATGACTAAGTATCTTTCCACTCCAGCACCTGGAGTTAGAGAGCCCCCCAGTCATCTCCTGTGATGTTTACTCTGCCGCATTAAAGTAAATTCTGAAATCTGAAAATTCCTAATTTGTTTCAAATTAAACAATTCAGAGGATACTCTTATACTTATCTGTGTGAGATTTTTACTGTTCTGTCATCAGGAAACCACTAAATGTTTAGAAAAAATAAGGACAAAAAAACCCCAAACAAAAAACCCAAACAAAACCCCAAAACAAACCTAAAATCCCAAACAGACAACCAGAACAACAAAACCCCCAAACCAACCAACCAAAAAAAAAAAATAAACAAAACCCAAACAAAGAAACCAATCAACAAACAAACATTAAAAAAAAAACAAAACAAGAATGATAAGAAAAAAATCAACAGATCTACTACAAAAGCATTTGTAGGTAGTTGGCTAAGAAACATATCCACTAAAAAATTCAGCTATTTACAAGGTCACTGTGCATATCTGGTTCCCAAGGAACCCAGTTGCTGGTCCTAGTTAAGTGCCACAGTCCCCACCCTTGGTGCTTAATTTTTGGCTGATTGTCCAAGGTTGAAATACAGGCAGCTACCTCAAATCTGTTTGGTTCAATGAGGTTTGTAAGGACTGTAATGTATAATGGTTCTATCCTGCTAGTTAATAAGAAGAAAAATTCATCAGTCATGCATCTTTTCTTTCCAAACTGTGTTAAATAGACTTGAGTTCTCATGCTCAGTGTCACTTAGGGAAAGGGGCTTTTGTCCTCTCTTTGCGTTGGTCTGGCTTTACTTCTAGTTTGGGAGAAGCCTATATCCCTTTGTGTGGGATTAGCACATTCCCTTCAGCCTTGCATTTATATCTGGAGTCTTTTTCCAACCTGTGCAGCTTCGTGAATTGTGCTCCATTGTGGATACACTTTTACAGCTTCCACATGCTTACATTGTTGGGATTATTACCCCATAGTAAACTAGTAACTGATGGTAATAACACCTGTCTTGTTCAGTGCTTCATTTTTACAGGTCCTTATTTTCAAAAAAAAGAACAAAATACGTGCATATTCTGAATACAACATGCAACTCTTTTATACCATATTGATGGACTCAAACAGGAAATGCATTTCCACCTTTTGACTTTTTCCATTGTATTTAGGAAGTTGAACAGAGGAAACAAACATACAAAAAAGATTTTGTTGTATCTCTGACCCCTTTCCCTGATCTCCTTCTCTCTCATTTCTAGCTCAAAATGATATGTAGAAAGTGACAGGAACCAACACAACATCACTGCCAAACAATGCAGAGGGGAAAAGTCTGTGCTTGCTATATAGGATCCTGAACAGGTTTTTTCTCAGGCAAAAA
>VWZF01001225.1:776227-792266 GCA_013396755.1 Sclerurus mexicanus
ACTAAAATGAACCCTGAAAAGGTTTTTTTCCAGAAAAAAAAAAAAAAAAAAAAAAAAAAGCAAAGCAGAGCAAATCAATTTGACATAAGGATGGCTGAGTGGAGGACAGAACAGAAAAGGTGAAGAGAAAATAGCAGGGACTAGAATCAAATAGTTGTGACAGAGAGATTAGTTAGAAGTAGATTAAAACCAAGACCAGAAAAGGAAAAGTTGAGCATATTTTTAGGTGAAGAACTGCAATAATTTTATTGAATTGCTATTCACTTTTAGTAATGCTTTGGAGTATGATAGAAACGCAAATCACAGTTGCAGTTCATAAACAGGAATAATGACAGAAGGCAGGAATATGTGAGAAAGTCAAAACCTCAGTGACATTCAAGACTGTACCAGGTGTTTTCCCATATATTGCATATATTCTTTGTCTGGAATTATTAACATGCAAAGCAATCTCAGAGGATTTCAGGTACCTGTGAAAATGTTTTCCTTTGAGATTATGACGTAATCTTTCATTTCTCTGTCTTTTTCCCAGTCTGTAAAGCCTCTGGAGAAAAGTCCAAAGTCTAGATGGGGAGACAGATGTGCAAGCATTTCACAAATCAGTATCAACCATATTCCTAAAACAGACCTGATCAAACTGTTCACAGATAGAGGGACATCCCATACCATTGCTTTATACAGATAATACATCAAGATTTCTCTCCAAAATTTCTAGCAAGGGTGATACAGTTTTTAAAGGTATCTCATATTTGTGAGTTGGCAGAAACTACATCCCACACTTCAGGTAAGGACATAACAGTGTACAGCTAGTTCATAAGAAATACTTTGTTTGTCCACACTTGGACCTGTTGTGTACAGCTATACATGACTCAAACTTTGTGTTTAGTTTGGAAAGCTGGAAACTTTGTAAGTGATAGATTGGGTGTCTGCTAGAGAAAGTTTGTTAGCAAACTGACAAATGAATTTTCCTCTTTGATGGGGACATTTTACAATGTTGTTAATTTATGAATACGTCACACTGAAAGGATATTCTTCTGCTTTTCTGTCTTGGTAAATGCAAGAATACTCTTATCCAACATGCACCGTGAGACATAGTTTGGTTGAAATTTGTGTATTATTAAAACAAATATGGTTCTGCCCTTCACCTCACCAGAACGAAATTTCATTGTGTATTTGTTACACAAAGAAATACCCATATACAGATGTAACTGTCCCTTTATCAGCAATAGCATAAACTGAGATTAGTTCTGTTTGGTGCACATAAGCTGAGATTAATAGTTACATAGGTAATTCTTAAAATCCCCACAAACATCTCCTACTAAAAGAAGTTTCAAGGAAAAAGATGTCAACAAGACAAAGTGCACCAATCCCATAAGATCTTTGCAAAGAACTTTTTGTTAATACTTAGTAAGGCAATCAGTATAGTGACTTTATCTTTTAATAATGTTATGCACAAAGTAACATGAGGACTGGGAACAGTTCCTTTTAGAAAAGAAGGATGGCACTAAGTCTGGTATTAGTGTGTGACAGCTAGCAGGATGCTGGCTTCTAGCTATGTACCATGGCAGGCACAATCCATGAGAAGCCTGTTAAAAATAAATCAAAAATCAACATATTCCCATCCCAGTATATAGAAAAAGTACTCCTTAAATAACTGAGTTTGTGATTAAGAGCAACCCAAATCTGGAATCCCCAATAAGACCATTTGTTGCATGCCATTTAGAGGAATGCAACTGAACAAGCCACAGAAAATTGAGATTTTGTTACCTGAGATGAGAGTAGCCTGTCCTGGCATGGACCATGTCCTTGGACATCACAAGGTGTGATCAAGCAACTGTAAGCTATGGCAATTTCATTCACTGTTACCTGTGGCAGGAATAGTCTGATTCTGTTTCCACAAAAGTTAAAATCAATGCTCAGTTTTCTATATCTGTGTCATCATAGCCAGAATTAGTTCTCACAAACTACACATCTTGGAAAGAGCTAAATGGCAAGGCAGAGTCAGTGCTGATAACAAGAAGAATTTAGAGGTAGATGAAGATTTAGAAGAATTCAAGAGGTAGGATGATCACAAATGACAGAAGAACACTACAGACTAAAGATTATGGAAAATTAATTGATGAAACCTACCGAAAATGGAAGCCCTAGACAAACAGCCTCATAAAACTTCAAACCTGGCAAATCCTTGTTTAGAAGATCATTGGATCACAGGCAGCTTGGCAATTCTACACAAGAAGGTAGGAAAAGTTTTATTAGGCTGAGAAATGGGAACAGAGTCAAGCAGGGCTACTGAAAGCCAGAAATATGTTTGATTCTGGAAACCAGTCTAAGGTTGGAACAACTAGACTGGGTAGAGACATAATATCTCATTGTTTGAATTTAGAAGAAACGTAAGTTTTTATTATCTGTCTCCATCTAAAAAAAATAGCTCAAGAAAACAAAAGAACTGAACCAGATTTTCTAGTACATCCAATGGATTCTCTGAAAAGCTTAGGTTTCCATCACAACATACAGAATCCATATTTAGGTCCAAAATATAATTCTCAATTGTTTCTTTTATACTTTTCCATTTTTCTCCTTTTTTTTTTTCCTCATAGGCCCCAAGACAGTATTAGAGTTGACCTGAAACAATCCTTATAAAATTTAATGACTCAAGTTTATACAAAGAGTATTTTTATGAAAAAAAATGAACTTAGACTGTGGCATGAAAATAGAGCAATACTAAAAAGAATAAAATAAATAAAACCAGGAAAAATGAAAATGCTTAAGGCCACTCTGAGTATACATCACACAATCTGTTTATAAAGAGAAAGAACAAGATATTACCACCATGAAGTAAAATAAATTACCAGAGCAAAAGAAATTAACTCCTTGGATGAACAAAAAAATGAAGCAACTTGCTAACTATAAATTGAAATGGTCTGCTCTTGAAGAAAGAATAAGTTCAGGGAATACTTATATTCTTTCCCCAAACTTTGTGATCTATAAATGAGAATTGCAGAGAAATTCACAGATTTTCTTTAAGAAAGGGCCAGTGGGAAATTCAGCTAAAAGATGGATTTCCTTGGAATAATCCATGATGGTTAAAATAACACTAGGAAGAAGGGCAATCATTACTAATGAAATGAGAGCTGCAATCAAGTATACAAAGGGTCATGAGGTAAAACAAATGTCAAAACAGAACTGGTAAACAGTCATATGTGTTAATCAAGGCAACATTCACAGTGTCATTAGCAAATCCTCAGCTGGAAGGATCTTCAGGTATAATACTGGAGAAAAGGTAAAACTATGCACAAAGAAAATGTTTTTTTGCAGAAAATAATTATTTACACCAAGAAAAGCTTCATGGTTATCAGTAACACTATCAGTACTCTGTGTGCCAGAATGACTGAAGGGTGGATTGAAGAAGATGCCATGTCAAGAAAAATTGAAAACCAACCAAACAAAAAACAACCAACACCTTCACCCCAAAAAAACCCAACTAAAAAAACCAACTACACAAGTGAAAGAATTTTTTTCATTATTTTCAGTGATAGAGCACAATATTAAAGGACATAGATGTCTTACCTGTTGGTGAGTGGTAAAAATGTGTAGCTCAGGGTAGGATACTGGACATACTGAAGAATGTTAGATATTAAAGTAATACCAGATGCAGTAGTAAATTGATCCAAAATCCTTTGGAAAAGGCTGGGCTGAAATAGGAACCCATTTCTCACCATGTGCTTTGAAGGAATCACTAAGGTATCCACTCACAGGCTGGTGAACTGTGGGGACATGACTAAACTTCTGTGTGCTTCAGTGTCGTGGATAATGCTATAATCATGAGTCAGTAAATTGTTAAAATGCTTTTACCACAATAAGAACAACTCTTCAAATCAGTACCTCAAATGAAACGAATCCTCTTTCAGTGACCCCAGCGGGGGCCTGCCAGGGTTACTCTGCTGAAAAGGTCGTGAGGGTCCTGATGGGCAGTGACCTCAGTCAGCAGTGGTGGCAAAGACCATCCTGTGCTCTATTAGCAGGAGCATAGCCAGCTGATTGAGGGAAGGGACTACCCCTCTTTACTTAGCACTTGCTGCTTCCACTCTTCGAGGTTTTTCAAGGCTGACTGGATAAAGCCCTGAACAAACTGGCCCGATCTCAGAGCCAGCTTTAAGAAAGAGGTTGAACTAGAAAGCTCCTTTCACCCTTATGATCCTGCAGCCCTAATCAAGGGAAAAGATATTAGGTTAATCTAATGACAGACAAAAAGAGAGAGAGTATGTGGATACATAATGGTCATCATCATTCCCTTTCCATCTTATTTATTTTGGAGAGGATGACATGTACTATATGCATAGACAACAGCAAACTAACTCAAAAGACCTCTGGCTTCAAGAGAGATTTTAAAGGCTCATAAATAGCTTAGGCAAAAGCTTAGCATCTTCTGATTAAAATGAAACTAATCAGAAGTCCATGATCAGCACTTAGGTTGTGGCCTAAGGCTCACAATGAAAAAAATCACATTTGTACTGAACTTTTCCATGCCCTGCACCATTTCATAACTGTTGAAAAAAGTTGCCAGGAGGACCTCAGTAGAGAAGTATTAATGACATAGAATTCCACCTGGCTGTAGCCATGAGTTCAAATATTATACTGAAAATGATAGAAAACTTATCAAAGAGTGTGAATTTATAGAAAATCTCTGTGTCTTACTGTGGAAGGAAAGTGTCAACTGCAGATTGTGTGGTTGGCCTAAAAGCCATAGGTTTCTTCAAACTTTAAAACAAAATGTGTCCTTCTGATGAGAAATCAAAACAGACAAATAAATAAATAAATGGCCAGGTCCTATGAGGACTATAATCCTCTAATGGATTTCCAAGAAGGCAATGTGCTTCATTTTCCAATCCCAGATACTGTGACTTCTGTCGTGATCCTAAACAAAGACTGCTGTAGGATGAGGAGTTATTGATCCACACAGCAGCTGACCTGAGTAGCTGCAGGTTTGTGCTTTACTCCACGTAGTACTTGGTCTTTAGGATTGTGCTGTTCTGCATAATTCTCTTGACATGGGATCACTAATAATGATGCCACTGGCATGTTCTTGTCTTTATCTTGAAGTGAAGCAGGATGTTTTCACATTAATACCCTTTTGATCAATAGCAGAAATTATGAATAGAGTTGTTTACTTGTAGAAAAACCCAATAAATGGGTTTCCTGTAATGCTGGTGGACTTCACCATGGACAGGTTATGTATTGTGTGCCATACCCTGACCAGAGGTTCATCAGATGCTGCTTCATCACAGCATTCTCAGAATCAGAATGGGTGCAAAATTTTGTAATTTAGTATATCTTTTCTGATATATCAGTAAAGCAGTTATCTTTTTAGGAAATTTTGTGGCTTTCTTATTGGGATTCAGAAATAACCAGCACCTACTGGGATGAAACATCTAACAAATGAAAGGCTTGATATCAGATGACTACTGATCAGTTAAATGTCATCAAAGAACTTTAAAACAGCTGATTTACAGTTTCTTTAGTTCCTTAATTATGGCCTGCCTGGACTCCAGGCACCTTATATGCCCCTTCTTGTGTAAACAACCTGAGATCAGCCCAGTACTGGGACTGACAAAAGATTTTTTTCATCGTCTACATTCACATCAAATCTTTAATACTGGAGAAAAGAAAAACAAGAGGATCCAGTTTGAAGATAATCTAATAGAGAAGGACTCAGAAATTGTGTTTTCTTTGTCATTTGCGGTTTGTGATGACACCGACCTAATCTGTCCAATATCAGCAGCTCAGCTAGATAGTTCTAGATCAATGTGGGAGTGCTCAGATTTCAACCTCACTGCAATTCATAATGCTAAGTAGCTGGGATGATAATCATCTGGTACAGGGCTGCATAACAGACAGAAGGCATGAGGAAGTGGTCCTGAGCTCTCTGCACACTCTCACATCCCCCAAAGAACTCAGGGAGAGAAAATGCATTAAAATTAGGGATTACATGACTGGCAGATTTATAGTGACAAATAAAAGCAATGACATATTGAGCTAGAAGAAAAAAAAATTGGAAAAAAAAGACATTCTGTGAAGTTAGATAATTTTTGTAAGTGTCCAATATTGTGCAGCTCTGATGGTGTTCTGAGACACAGGATGTAGGATCTCCAGGGCCCACTTGAGTTGTTAAAATAATATAAGAAAACAAAGAGTTACAAAAAGCAAGGTTTCTCTTGGGAATAGGGCAAGCAATAAACCTAACCAGACACAGTGTTTTTGGCTTGTGATGTGAGAGGACATACAACATTTTATCACAAGACCTTATGAATGTGTGAAGCAGGAAGCCCAGATATACTTAGCAGACATAAGTATTATTTCCCCAACACCAACTTTCTTTCTAGCCCCATTGTTTCCTGGTTCAATTATGCCCTGAAGCACAATAGCCATTCCCCTTATAATTGGTTTTATCTGTGACTCCAAATAAGCATGTTTATAATATTGTTATACTGCTACATACCATGTGCACTTCCTTACATAGGTTATTTGCACAGTTTGCCAACAAATGGTTTCTTGTGTTCCTTTCCATGCAAATATATCTTCTAGTATGCTGAGATAAATAAAAACTGAATAACTTATTAACCAATATTTTATATATAATCTAGTCTCTCAGGCTATTCTCTAATAGAGAGTTTTCCATCATTTATTACTTTTATCATGTATATTCCCTTACAACTCCACTGTAATAATATTCAATAATTCATTTAAAGTGACTAGGTCAGACTTTCTTGGTAAGGCATGACATTGTCTATAATGTTGTCATAGTCTTTCACATAGATCAGTTTTCCATGTCAGTGTTCAAATATTTTATTTTCCCAAGTAGTTGTCTACAAAAGGTTGCACAAAGAGTAGAATCTGTTTTTAACCAGGTCAGCTTTGCAGGAAACAAAGTCTCTGGACTAGTTTTTTTAATACTGTTGAATAATCTTAATTTTTTGGTTATATAGCTTTTCTTCTTTCTTCCTTGCATGATGAAAAGTCCTTTTATGGATATATTTGGAAAGGTTGTTTAAGGCACCTAAATCTGTGAATTTTTTCTAGAAGTTGACCATTTTCTCACTTGGGAGGTTCATTATCTCTTACCCTATTTTCATTTAATTCTGCAATTTCCTCTTTAGTGGGTTATTTAAATGTTTTCTGAAGTACAAATAAATAAGTTGGATATCCTTTATTGACTGTTTAGTTGAAATATTATAACCATTATTGTCCATTGCAAACCCATATGATTTTAACAAGGTGATTTACAATTCTCACTCCAATTATATTTTGAGGTTTCCTGTTCAGATTCACTCTGTTCATTTTTCATGGTACATTAGAGGTTGTCAAAGATTTAATCCTTCAAATTTGCCACTGATTTTTATAAAAAAGCAGCTTAACTATTTAATGGTTAAATATTTTCAAAAGTGTCAGAGAAAAGCCGGCATGATATGCCATGGATGCTCTTTTCTGTAATATTCATTAATTGTCTAGAATCATAGAATGGTTTTGTGTTGGAAGAGACCTTTAAAGGTCACCTAATTCCAACCCCTCAGCAAAGGGCAGTGATATCTTCAACTAGATCAGGTCACTCAGAGCTCTGTCCAACCTTAACTTGAATGTTTCCAGGGATGGGCCTTCTACCACCTCTCTAGGCAACCTGTTCCAGTGTTTCACCAACTTCAGAGTAAAAACATTCTTCCTTATTTCTAGTCTGAATATATATCCTCTTTTAGATTAAAACCACTATTCATTGTCCAGTTGCTACAGAACCTATTTAAAAGTCTGTTCTTAAAAACCTCATTTAAGTATTGGAAGGCTGCAATGTCTCCCTGGTGTCTTCTCCAGGCTGAACTACCTCAATTCTCTTACCCTGTTTCATAGGAGAGGTGCTCCAGCCCTCTAGTCATCTTCATGACCCTCCTCAGGACTCGCTTTAACAGGTCCATATCTTTCTTGTGCTGAGTGCCCCAGGACTGGAAGCAGCATTCCAGGTGGGGTCTCATGAAAACGAAGTACAGAGGGAGAATTACCTCCCTCAGCCTGTTGGCCATACTTTTGATGCAGTTCAGGATATGATTGGCTTTCTGGGATGCAAGAGTATATTGCTGAGTCATGTCCAGATTTGCATCTGCTGGGTACCTTCAAGTCCTTCTCCTCAGGGCTGCTTGTGATCCATTCTCTGCCCAAACTCTATTTGTGTTTGGGATCACCCAGACCCAGGTGCAGTATCTTGCACTTAAACTTCTTGAACCTCATTAGGGTCCTATGAGCACACTTCTCAGACTTGTCCAGGTCCCTCTGGATGTCATCCTATCCCTCAGTCATGTCAATCAAACCACTCAATTTGGTGTCATCTGAAAACCTACTGTGGGTACATTTTGATTCTACTGTCTCTGTCATTGATGAAGACATTAAACAACAGTGGTCCCAGTACAGACCTCTGAGGGGCACCACTCAGAACTGATCTCCTCCTGGACATTAAGCTATTGATCACTACTCTGTGGATGCAACCATCCAGTTTAATTTGTTAACTGTCTCTGTGCACTTCTGTGTTTAGTAGGACCTTAGCTTTACATGAAAAGATTAGCCTCCCTTCTGAGCATCACTTTCAACAAAAAGAATATAAAATCATTAGTTTCCTTCATGCCATTTTTTTTTAACTTTTCTGTTCAGATTAAAATCTTTTCCCCAAGGTTTTTGTGTGATTCACAAATTCATTATGCATTTCTAATTCGAATACTTCTCCAAAAGGATTATGGATCACCCTTACCTGATGTTGACATTGCTGCCGCCCCTGAGCTAGAGTGAATCATCTCCTGGGAAGACTGAAAACAATTCTTTTTAAAATACCTAGTACTTAATTTAACTTTAAAAGGCCATTGACCTGTTCAGAAGAAAAAAAACTCTTCTGACTGGAAGGAGGGTGCTGAAGCCTAGGCACCTAATTTTCTGTATGTTGAAAATTGTGATTCATACTCGTTGGACCCCAAGCAACCACACAAAAATGTGCATGTTTCCATATACAGAGTCTTCTTTGAGATGACACATAAAAATAACTGAACAACTTTGGCTTGTTAATAGGCATAGAGTGAACAAACACATGGGTATACCAAGGTGTAGTGGTTTAATGTCAGTCGGAAATGAAACTCCAAATAAGCCACTACGCTTCTCCCCTTTCCCTCCAGCAAGAGAGAGACAAAGGCAGAGACTGTGGGCTGAGATAAAAATTAACTGAAAGGAAACAACAATGGAATAAGAAATGCACAGTAAATCGGCAATATTAATAAAAGAAGTATACAAAAAGAGAAGGTGGTTTGCATAGGAAAGTTATTCATCACCTTGACTTAGCTCTTTGTGGTTGCTGGGACAGAGACAAGATGGCAGACACTCTGTGTAGATTGTGTCCTTGTGGTGTCCTGCAACAAAAGCAAGGTGGTGGCCATTGCTGCACCTAGTGCCATATGGTTTCCCCAGACAAAGACTAGAAGGCTGGTCCTCCCCACAGCCAGCTCCCTGTCCCATCCCTGAGCCTGAGACAATGGAAAACAATGATGAACAAACCCTGGAAAGCTAGATCATCCACGCTGCACTGCACTGCTGCTTTGGACGCTAGACTTGAATCTGTGGAGCTGCTTCCAGCACCAGTGGTACCGTTTTTGACCACTCCACCCTGCTCCACCCAGCTCCACTCATGTCATTTCAGTTTGGTTCCTTTTAGCTCAGCTTGGCTCCTTTCAGTTTGGGTCAGACTCAGCTGGGCTCAGGTTTGCCTCTCTGCTCTGTTCCCTGTGGCTGCTTCCCCCTTTTCATGTCCTGGAGCTGTGTTTGCTGCTTTTCACCACCACATCTCCAAGCCGTGTCTTGGAGGAATGAGAATAGGATGGGCGGTGATGACAGAGGATTGGGTATGCAGGGCTGATCTTGACAACCTCCCTGATGGAGAGAGGGAGATAAAGCGGCTCACTTCCAGGGGTGCACTCCCCTTTTCTTCCCTCTGAAACCACATGCCCTTCAGCAATGATGTGGGTGGTATAGAATAGAAAGGTAGCCATGCCTACATGACACTAAGTTCCACTCCCTCTCTGCAACCAGGACGCAAGGTGAGGATATTTCTGCTGGATTTCCAACTGAATTGTTTAACATACTCCTTTGGGCCAAGCAAAGTTAGAATTAATTTACAACTTTCCTTCTGCTTTTCTGTCAATATTGGCTTGTATGACTTCTAGTACTGCCTTTCAAGTTTATGGTAATGTTGTATCTTGTATTTTGCCTGTCATAATTAACACCACTTTTTTTACAATTGAATATGGTTCTTCTGCTGCTCTTTTCTCTGGAAAAGAACTTCAGTTTTCATCAACTGTCACATTGACAGGATGGGGCTGCGAGAGCTTTGTAACTGAATAGTCAAACACTTTAGCCCTTCCAAACCTTACAGGGTTTTGTTACTGTGCTAGTTTTGGCTGCAATAGAGTTAATTTTTCTTCATAGTAGATGGTATGGATCTGTGTTCTGAATTTGCAGTGAAAATAGTGTTGCTTTAGTTGTTGTTGGGCAGTGCTTACACAGCATCAAGGCCTTTTCTGCTTCTCACCCCACACCACCAGTGAGAAGACTGGGAGTACACAAGAGGTTGGGAGGGGGCAAAGCTGGGACAGCTGACCCCAACTGACCCAAGGGATATCCCACACCATATGGTGTCATGTTCAGCATGTAGAGCTGGAGGAAGAAGGAGGAAGGAAGATAGGGGTGAGGAGATGTTCAGAATGATGGTGTTTGTCTTCCCAAGTCACTGCTATGTGTGATGGAGCCCTGCTTTCATGTGCTGAGCACTGCCTGGCAATGGGAAGTGGTGACTGAATTTCTCATTTTGGTTTGTTTGTATATGCAGTTTTTGCTTTACCTATTAAACTGTCTTTACCTCAACCCATGAATTTTTCTCAGTGTTACACTTTCAATTCTATTCCCTGTGCCACTGGGGGTGGGGGTGAACAAGTGGCTACACAGGACTTGGTTGCCTGCTTGGTTTAAACCATGACAAACATAACCCACCAATTTCTCCACTCTTTTAAAAGCCTGAAAGTGATTTTACATTGTATGAAGAGAGATACCTTTTGGATATCTCCTCAAAATACAGAGGTATCAGTAAATCAGATATCTGTCCTGAACAGCATTATGCCCCAGTCATCTCCAGCCAGAGTCACGCTCACATGGTGTTAGAAACAGCTGTTTGATACTAGGTAAAGCAGAGTGTGAAACTTCAAGCAAGACAGTGCCAGCAGGTGTAATCATTTACTGTGTACTTCATCAGTTCCTGCCATCAGAAACCAAACAGGATGGCTAATTTTTCCAGAAACTGAAAACTTGAATCTTCTCATCTGGACAGAATTAAAACGGAAATTATTTGAAATCAATAAAGAAGAGGAAAATTGTTAAGATACTGGAAAGTGGCAAAATAGATTCTAATTTATTCAGATTACAGAACTTTAGGAGTACAGAAATATGCCTTAATTCAAAGGAAACAGATGAACTTCTAGCTAAAAATGGCAAAAAACTGCCTTGACTTTCTCTTTGGAAGGACAGTTATTTTCTACAGTTTTTTCAACAAGCTAAAATGAGCAATTTATTTTGTATTTATTTGCCTTCAGACATGTTTCTATTTATGGCCACATCATATGCTCAATGGAGTCTTAAAATAGCGAGTCCGGGTTCACAGGATGACTCAGTGGATCAGCATGCAGGAGAGGGCAAATGCAGCCACTCTACCAGGGGCAGGATGGCAGGAAGTGTGCCTCCTTATTCCCTGATGGGTGTCCACAGGCTTCTGTGGAAGTGGCTGGTCCTGTCCTAGTATGACATTTTGGAAACAGTCACAGTTAATATTTTGCATCCTGTTGGTCTTATCAGTTGGAAAGCTAAAGGCTAAGTAAGCCATGGTGAAACTTACTGTCTCTTAAATTTTGTGAGCACTAAGGATGGTTAAGGGAAAATCCTTCTATTACCACTGCTGGCAGCACATGCAGCATGTGGACTAATTACTGCATTCTCTATTCAGTAATACTGTATGGGTTGTGAGTGTCCAAGCACTGACAGGGGAGCTGCATGAAGAGGGTCCAGGGCTGCCCTGCACCAGACAGTCAACTCCAGCTGGCTCCAACCCACCCACCTCAGGGTATGGCTGAGCCCACAGCCAAGGCAGAGGCAACTTGGGGAAAACAAATTCAAGGGCAAAATACCACACAGAAGATTGTGAAGAAAAAATAGGTAGACAAAACAACCCTGTGAACACCAACATGAGAGGAAAGGAAGAGGGAGAAGCTGCTCCAGACACTGGAGTAGAGACTTCACTGCAGCCCATGAAGTGGACCACGGTGGAGCAGGTATCTATATCACAGCCACACTGGTGTTGGCTGGGGTGGAGTTAACTTTCTTCACAGTGGGTAGCATGGGGTTGTATTTTGGATTTGTGTGTAAACACAGTGATGGTAATAGAGATGTTTTTGTTATTGCTGAGTACTGCTTACATAGAGCCAAGACCTTTTCTGCTTCTTGTAGTGGTGAGAAAGTTGGGTGTGCATGGGAAGCTAGGAGGAGACAAAGCCAGGACAGGTGACCCAAACTGAACCAAAGGATATTTCGTAGGATATGACATCATACTCAGTATATAAAGCTGGGGAGAAGAAGTAGGATGGGGAGTTGTTTGGAGTAATGACATTTGTCTGCCTAATTAACCATTGCAAATGATGGATTTCCTAGGGATGGCTGAACACCTGGCTGCCCATGGGAGGTGGTGAACAAATTCTTTGTTTTGCTTTGCTTGTGTGCATGGCTTTGGCTTTCCCTATTAAATTGTCTTTATCTCAAGCCACAAGTTTTCTAGATGTTTCTCTTCTGATTCTCTCCCCAGTCCCACTGGTGGAGGAGTTAGCAAGGAACTGCATGGAACTTGGTTGCTGACTGGGGTTAAACCATGACAACAGCCCATGGAAGACCCTCACACCAGGCCAGGTGGATATTTCCCAAAGGGACTGCAACCCACAGAAATCTGCGTGGTGGAGAAGGTTTATCCTGAAAGACTGCAGCCTATGGAAGGACCCACAGTGCACCACTGTGACTAGGGAAGAGGTAGAGAAGTTGGGGAAGAAGGAGTGAAATTGGTCCTGGGTAGAAGGGGTGGATAGAGAAAAAGTATTTTATCTTTTCTCTCTCTCTTTTTTTTCCCCTCACTACTTAAATCTATTTTCATTGCTAAGAAGTTAGTTTTTTTCCTCAAGTTGAGTCTGTTTTGCCCATGATGGTTGAAGGTAGTTTATGTCCTCATCTTTATCTCAATCCACGAGATTTTTTCGTCTTATTTTCTAACCCATCCTGTTGAGAAGAGCAACTGAGAGAGCAGCTCAGTAGTGGCCTGGCAGGCAGCCAAGTTCAACTCATCACAAACAGTTCATGTGAACACTAAATCGACAAATTTCCTTTTTAAAGAAATAAATTACTTCATTTTTAATTGAAAGATTTTCCAGTTCTGAAAATAAGTCAACATTCTTGGCTTAGAATTAGTATTGAATTAGAATTTTTGACTTAACATTAGAAAACTTACATCCTTGCTCATGGAGAACAAAGGTGATCTCCAGAAGACTTTTGGAGAGTTTTTCTAGTGTAGCAGTTTTGCATGTCACACAGATACCATTGGAGGTCAGTATGTGCCAACCTTTTGCAGGAACTATGTCCAAGAAACTGGTTTGTTTGAGGCCAACCATTTCCTCGTGAACAGGATAACTCAGTTTACATGCCAACAAAACTTTACATAGACTTTACATAACTTAGCCCTCTGCTCTGGTAAGGAGGTCTGTCAGGACTGTACAGCTATTTTAACAAATCCAACAGACTTTTATTCATCTAAGTATGTATTATGAGTGTACTTTTGTTATAAGGTGGGTTATTTCAGACAACAGTTTCTCATCAAGACACTTTCTGACCAGTGAGGAGAGTGAAAGTTCTCTGGAAATCTTTAATTTATTTCTCCATAAATTCTCAGAGACAGATCCAGCTGCCCTAATCAGGCGGCTTCATTACAGAGAATGTAGCATCAGGTGATTAAAAACATAATGGCAAGCTTGTGAAAGTAGCTTCAGGTGAATACTCATGTATATTTCATCTGTGAATCAACACTCCAAAGTCTGTACAGTGAGAGCATGCGTGTTGAAACAAATAAATTAAATTGATTATGTTCAGTTAAATACCTGCTCTAAACAGATCTTTCTTCAAACAAATCTATTTTTTGTGCTTATGTTTCTATGAAATTCTTCTTCAAAACCTTGACAAGACAGATTGCTTCTGAGCTAATACTGTATCTGCTGTCAGGAATCTGTGAGATCCCATAGAAAATGGAAGAAATTACTAGAGTGTTATTAAAAACAAACTGACAAACAAACCGTAGCATTGCAATGGGAAGATATTGTAGCTCTCACATCATTGTTTTTCTGCGCTCTGGTGTCCCCAAGGAAGGTACGCATTGAAATGGACGTCATCGGTACAGATGCTCAGCAACTACTTCCGGATATAGTTAAGAATAGACTGCTCTGCAATGCTTTTTTTTTTTAAATGAATTACCAGGTTTATTTTTTATATAAAACTATGCTTTATTACAATTCTTTTTTATTCTGGAAAAAAGGTACAAATTGCTTTTTCTTTGTCCTGTTTTTACTCAGTTTTTATAACTTCTGTATATTTGGTATCATTGTTTTGCAACTAATGCTGTGGATTTGTACTAACTTATTATGTTGTTTATTCTTCTGTTAAAAAAAAAATAAATGTTTATCCACTGACAGCAATAGCTTCATCTGAATATAAATATTTACTCGGACCATACACTGTGAATATTTGCCATCATGTTATGGTTAATTTATTCAGTTGCTCATGTGTTTGGTTTTTTTTCTGAGCACTACACAAGCTTTTTCTATTCCAAATTTACATATTTGTTAGTATTGTCATTTCCCTCCCTCAGTCTCATTTTTAAAATTTATTAGGGAAGGTATTTTTATGTACTGACTTTGAGATCAATATTAAATTAGTGATCAGAATTTTGTTATATATTTAAAAATAATCTAATACTTACCCAGAAATATACATGAAGAATTCCATACACAGCAACACTATCCCACTGGAAGCATAATAAACAGCTTCCATACTGCCAGTGAAATGGTGAGAGTTTAAGTTTAGGCCATTTTTTTGACAGACTGATTGAGGTTCTACTGTTGTGGTGAGATGAATTCTGTGCTATTTTAAGAAAAATAATGAGATGATCATTTTAATTATAGTATCTCTATTAAGTGATCAGTTTACTAGTGCATTATTCCCTGAAAACCTAAAATTTTCTGATGATTTTCCCTCTATGCCTTATGGCTACTATATTTTAATACATTTTAATCAATATGGGCATCAAGGGAGGAATATATGCTTCCCTTCAGGTCAGCAAGAAACTTTGTCCGATATCATATACCAAAATCTGGCTAGCAGAGTATGGAGTAGGCATTAGCCAAGTTCCCCCTGTGAATTCAAAGTTGGCCACCTCATTTTTCACAAATATGAAACAAAAGAAAAAATCATGAACCATCTGAACTCTTATTTCAGTACTAGTTCACTGACTTGGTGTATCAATATTTAAAGCACAGATCCATGAAAGAAGCTAAAGTTTATGCTGAATTATATCTTCTATCACATGGAGAGTAAAAGTGACCTCTGAAAAACCAAGAATGGGAATACTGTTGTCACAAATTAGTGTTTTAAGGTCACTTAAAGAATCACCAGCAAAGTTGCCAGCAAAACAAGATTTAATGTAAAAGTGACAGCATAGCAAAGTTTGTTGGCAAGGTTCATTCTACTACTTACTAGATGGTTAAAGCACACTGAGGAAAGCAAACAAAAATCCAAAATCAACCAATCCAAGGCTAAATAAACCCAAAACTATATATGTGGAGGCTGGGAGTGGGGGAAGGGAAGGGAAGGGAAGGGAAGGGAAGGGAAGGGAAGG
>VWZF01001225.1:800742-876879 GCA_013396755.1 Sclerurus mexicanus
TTTTTTTGGCATAAAAGTGTCTCCATCAGGAGTCTTCTAGTTTTCATAGTCAGTTATGAGCCATTACTTGAATACTGTTGACTACATAGGAACACACACATATAGGGAGTCTTCTGTGAGTTGCTGCTGAAGAAAATATTCCAGTGGGACCTTGAAAATATCTGTCTCTCTTTAGAAACACAGGGCTAAAAGGGACTTCTTAGAAAGTGATGGTCTTAAGAAGTTTGAGAGATACTTTACTCTTCCAGGTTTTTGACTTTTATTTTCATTAGGCTGAATAATGTGGCTTTTGCTCTAAGGAGAAGTCCAGGTGTATTTTTGAGAACAGATTGCCAGTTGTTTGGGTATCTTGTATAATTTTAGAATATTGTGTGGTTTTGTCACACATGCACAGGAGCACACAGGAACTTTCCCAAATGACAGAATATGGACCCCAACCTAGAGCATTTCTGGTCATTTTGCTTCCAGCAAATATGTTTCTGTGGTCAGTAGCACAAAGAATTAAGCATTAAGAATTAGGTAAAATGTGGAAGCTCTCTCAAGTTTCAGGCTTCAGCAATGCAGTGTGGGATGGTACCAGTGCATCCCACTCTGGGAAAGGTATGAGCTCTCACAAAGGCTAGCCAGTGATAGCTAAAAACCTGACATGCAAGTTACCTCTTCATTCTTCAGCCTGGGTTTCTGACTTAAAATATCACATATTTCATTAACATAGTGGATCTATTCACTCCCTGGATGTGATCGCCAGAATATAACTAAGTACAAAAAATGTTGAAGGCAGCAAATACATACTTGTTCTTCAAACTCTTGCACAATCTCTCTGCTCTACAACTACTTAAATATTCACTTTTTTCTTTCCATGTATTTATTGCCAGTTTGTTTTTTTTTTTCTCATCAGAGTAATAGAATATTGCAGGGCTTCTAAGTCAGGTTACTTTGCAGAGGAGGCATGCAGCACATTATTGTGATAAAATTCTATGAAGTTCTAATATTTCTTGACCAACTGAAAGTAGATACATGCATGGGAAGAGCTTTCTGAGAGGAGATAGAAAGCAGCTAGTGGAAATGAAGAATCACTGCAGGCAGCTGCACAGTCCATGCAAGAGCTTTTATAAACCAATGTTGCTGTCTGGAAAGAACTTTGATGTGAAATAAAATTAAGGAATCTGCCTCTTACCTTAAGATGAGGACACCAGTGTCCTCATCTCACCCCTTCAGTCATTTTCAGTATGCAAGCTACAAATGTGCAATAAGCCCTTTAAAGCATTTAACTACTTGATCACAACCAAAACATGTCACCTTCAGTAGCCTTTTTTAAAAATTATTGTTGTACAAGAACTGAGACAAGATATATCTGTAAAATTAAATTCATTGCCTTCAAGGTTTGATTCCAGCCTGCATACCAGTGTTTTGTGCACTCTGAACATAATATCTCCAGAAAGAGAAAGATGTAGATGTGTTGCTGTTCCCAGTGAGGTGCTGGGAGAACAGGCAGTGACACATTAACCTGCCTTTTCTGCTTCCATAACCTGATTACATCCTTGCTTTAGGTTGTTCAGCCGTAATCCGCTATTCCTGTCACTGTTCCATATTGTTCTGCATAGATATTCTTAACAGCAGTCCAGAAAAAGAAACTGTCTTACAAGAGGAGCTATTTTTACCTAGAAGGACATTCTCAGATAAGAATATATTTCAGGGACATGGTGCTGATATGCTGTGCAATCTACTCCATCAATACAGTAGTCCTGCCGAAACTTAGCGCAAAGTAATGCTCATTTTGTTTACTTATTAAGCATTTTGATTTCCTAAATGCAAGCTACCACAAAATGGTTTTATAATTAGCAGAAAGACTTGCAGTGTTAAGATCCGTCTTTTCTCTCTTGTGCTTTTGTTCTGCCCTTCTGTTACTTATGTCCTGCAGGCAAAAGGGCCAACCAGAGGATGGCAATTCTGTTTCACAGCAGCTTTCAGAATGTCACAATTTGCTTGTGGACCAGTGGTCCATGAGAAAACATCTGGTGGAGACATCATGTGAGCAACAGTATATGACAGTAGAAATGATGTTTTGCAGGCTGAGGAAAAGGTTTCTGCATCTGACTTGTGAACAACTTTTCCTGTTTTTCCTGATCGAAAACAGGCAAGATTTTCATTTGGGTTTTTTCTGACCCACAACAGGGTTGTTTTTAACTTCCCACTTCCCCAAATAGGATTCATTTAATTTTGCCCTTTAATTATTTCAGGCTGCTATTAAACATTTTAATCCAATTTTATATTAAAAAATATATTTCAAGATCATAAGTTAGCATGCAACACAATAAGGTTCTGAAAGAAATACATATGCATATCCTAATATAAAAAAGAATTGATGGATAAACTAATGCATGTGAATATCAAAGTGAATATATTCAGAATTTATCGAGTATCATTGAGTTTTAATTTAAAAAGAAAATTAAGACAGAAGTATGTTTCTAGTACTAACTTTACTTCCTGGAATCACTAGTATTTCTCTTGGATGTGCATATTAGCATATTTTATTGTGATAGTGCATATTTTATCAAGCAGATCTTTGAACCTATCTAGTATACTATGATTTAAGAGATGGATACACTGTTCATACCAACAAGTCAACACAATTTTATTGTGATAATGGATATTAATGTAATGACAAGCTTAACAGTAACAACAAAGTACCTTCTCTGTGAACTAGACTGTTTGGTACATGGACTGACTGACATGGAGTACACATGTAATGCAAAAGGGGATTGCAGGCTCAGTATAAGACACGAGTAGGTGGGTATAGGCAAAGACAAGAGTGAAAGGAAAGGTGATCACCACAATAACTTTTATTTTGCATATGTCATGTTTTGATCCCATCTGGCAACTGAGCACCACAGTTTTATAGGTAAAACAACAGCTGCTCATGCAAGCAAAGCAAAACAAGGAACTCATTCACCACTTTCCATGGGCAGTCAGGTATTCAACCATCCCACAGGAAAGTAGGACTTGATCATGCATAACAGTGACTTGGGACGACAAACACCATCACTCTGAATATCTCCCTCCTTCCTCCTTTTTCCTCCAGCTTTATACACTGAGCACAAAATCACATGGTGTGGGATATCCCTTGGGTCAGGTGGGATCAGCTGTCCCAGCTGTGTCCCCTCTTGACTTCTTGTATGCCCCCAGCCCCCTCACTGGTGGGGTGGTGTGAGGAGCAGAAAAGGCCTTGACCCTGTGTGAGCACTGCTCAGCAATAATGAAAACATCCCTGGGTTGTCAACACTACTTCCAAAACACAGCCCCATACCAGCACCCTGAAGAAAATTCACTCTAATCCAAAATCCAGCACAGCACATCAGAAACTTAGTAGGCTTTTTGTTGGCTTGCAGATGGGAACAATCAGTGGACATCAAAGACGGAGGTTCTTCAAACGAGGTAACAGTGACTCTTCTCCCTTCTTATGTCAACCAGCAAGACTACCAACTAGTTTGTTTGCACACCTCCTGTCCACTGAAACAAGCAAAAGATTTTGTCTTTGTGGTCACAGTATTTTGCAGTTCTGACATCTCTTAACTGATCTATCTGTGTCTTCTTCTCACATTTCAGCCCCATGATGCCAGCCTCTCTCCTTAACTCATTAAATCGTCAAACATATACCATTGTGCTTTCTCTTATAATCCTTCAATACTGAATATTAAATCCTTACAAATAAATACAAAACTAACTCATTTGTCAATATAAGAAAGAAACTTCCAGAAATTGGGATGGGAGCATGAGAGGCTGAGCAAGAGCATTAAGTGAATAACAGAAAAAGAAGTCTATATCCTAGAAGCTTGGGGCAGAAAAAAGGGCCCTGGCCTGGATGTGGGATCTGGAAGCAAGCTGGCAAAGATGACTGTCAAATTACAAACTTTTCATATGGAAAGGATGAATTCTTCTAAGTGAAATAGAGCATTGGTTATGACTGAAGGTAACTGGAATATTGAAATTGTATTTGAAGTGCCAGATAGAATGAAAACATTCATGGCATATTGATTCTAACAGTACACACTTTTCCCCCAGTATTTTCCTATGTTATTTCTTCTGCTTTCTGGAGCTTCACAGTAAAAAAGTTAATCTCCTTCTTTGGCAGTTGGTTCAGTAAAATCACTATCAGAATATCTGCATGAAACTGCCTAATTTTTTTTTTTTTCTGCATACATGTTACCTTTTTGGTATAGAATAATAGTAAATTTTTTGACAGATGATTAATAGGACTACAGAAAACTACATTCTTAATCTTGTAGAAAGAAGCCAGTACATAAAGATATCAGACAAAATTTGTTTTCTGGTATGCTTTCCACTCTTAACAACAGTTACAGAGCTGGTCTTTGTCTTGAATACTTTTTGTGACACAAAATCTAGCAAGGATGCAAAGTTGCATCCACCACTTAAGTCTCTGACAAAATATTTTATTTCTAGAATTTTTAGTTCTTTTACATTACATAGCAACTGTCTTGTAGTCCTAAATCAGCAGCGAAAAACTGATATTTTCTTAAAAAGCTGTGGATTACTTAATTGAGCTCAACTAGGAAATAGTTGCTGAGTAATAATTTATTTAGTTTATCCAATGCCACTCTCATGCAAATTTTTTTTTGTTTCTTTGCCAATTTTCTTCTGTATTTCAAATGTCATTTTCTTGCTTTTGTGATTCACTCTGTGGTTCCATATTTGAGGTGCATTTCAATCCATCATATTCTGTGAAGACACCTGTGATGGCTTATCTCGTGGGTAAGGCTTATCTTGCAAACAAGGTAAGTCAAAAGAGGTCAATGTCTTTTATAGCAACAATCACTATATAGTGCATAATCACTATTAATTCTCTTTTTCCAGTTTATTGTCCTATAGCTATTCCCTTTCATCCAATTGGCTTTGTCTGACATATATCTTATTTGACATTACCCTTAGCCAAAGAACTATAAAAACTTCTATTTTTTATGCAGATGGTACATAATACACCTACAATCATGTTGGTTACTAACATTAGGAGTTTTGGTACAGCCAGAATTGCAACCTTGCAGATCCAATGCATGACCCCATTTGATTTTCTTAAATTATCATTGTTCTATGTATTTGGTTTTTCATATATATACATAAACTGAAATGTAGATATGCTAAGTATTTGCTAAAGTTACACATTTGAATTTTGGTGTCCATAAGTGTTAATGCCCTTTGGAAATTCTGTGACTCATGAAAGTGACTTGATTTCTGAGGTTATCCCATTTTCTTTCTACAGACCTTACAAAGTTCCAGTGGGCATGGATGAAAACAATACATGGCCAAGTATCATCTAAAGCAAAAATCAGACTGATTTCTGCAAAGCTACTTCTAATTTATAGCACTACAAATTGGACCCCAACTCGAACAGATGGTAATAATTATTAATGGTAAATACATTTGATGAAAATAAAATAAAATAAGGTTGTGTGGCAACAAATCACCTGTGGAAGTCAGGGAGATTAAATTTATTTCATTGTCTAAGAATCTCTCAGTGCTGAAGTACCTGTTTCCAGATGTATTATACATGTTTGTGGGTTTTGTGTGCTTTGTTCTTGATAGCAAAATGTAACTGAAAGATAGAGCTGGACAGAAAATGACTTTCCCATCCCCAAAGAATTTTTCTTTTTTTAGTATTTCAACATTTTTTCCCAGACTAAACCAGGATGAAAAATTGGACTGTCAAAAGAGTTTAAGAATTGAAATTAAAAGATAAAGAACAGATTTTGTATATGAAACAATAAATAGAGTTTTCAAGGGCTTTTCAGCATAGGAAACATATCTATAGCTGGCTATGATAGCTGCTGAGGAGATAGGCAATTATTCATTGCTTCAAATGACAAAATGTTGGGAGCATGAAATGAAGCTTGCAAGTGGCATAAAATGCATAGTTACACTTGAAATGCTTCTTTATAAGATGCTGTAGAAGCTAAAGGTTTGCATAGATTAAAAAAAAAATTACATTCTGGAAGAAATCCACATTTATTAAATGCTTGGTAGTCGCTGGGCAATAAATTTCTGCATTTACAAAGGTAGTCTAAAGAAGCAAAACTGTTTGAGTGTTCTTATAATGTCTCCTAGGGATTTGATATTCAATACTTTTAATATGACTTAACACACACACATATTTTTGTATTTTTATGTTTATCATATGTAATATGCACTCACACAGATGAACATTAAAATGGCATCAAACTGGATTGTTTCCTTTCACTGATTTTGAAAAAGAATATTTTTTGGAAGGTCCACAAAATATTTTTCTTAGTTGCTATAAGTAAGGTTCTCTTAATCAGGAAAAAATGCAGTCTCTTTTTTTGAGAAAATATTGTAACAGAACATTTCAGAATTTCAAAAAACAACACAAATAAAGGTAGTCAAAATTGCTCAGAAGTTTTCTTTTCTTGGGAAATTTTATCAATATAGTTAAATTGGTTTTTCTCGGGAAAGAAATTCTAACAAGATTATTCTAAACCATTTGTTGGTTTATAGTCTGGAGCAATTGTTAATCTTTTAGCAATTCATTTGAATTAAAACATCCTCTTGCTATAATGAAAGCACACTGAAATTAATAGTAGACACTGGAAGAGAACCTTGTCTTCAGTGCATTTTTTTCTATTCACATGTTGCTGTGTCATGCACCAATGCTGTTGATTACCTACATAAGAAATCAGAAGACCTATGAACATGATAGCAATTTCCTGATTTGGGTGATAGAATTTACAGCATGGTGTCATATGATGTTGATCTCTCTGTACTCTTCCAAAGCTACCCATGAGATGACACTACCAAGCTGTGTGGTGAGGTCAGCTTGCTGGAGGGAAGAGATGCCATCCAGAGGCACCTGGAGAGGCTTGAGAGGTGGCACTTTGCAAACCTCGTGAAGTTCAGCAAGGCCAAATGCAAGGGGCTGCACTTGGGTCAGGGCAGTCACAAGCACAAACACAGGCTGGGCAAAGAATACATTCAGAGAAGTCCTGAAGGGGATGTGGGGGTGTTGATGGATGTTGTGGTGTGTTAGTGGATGAGAGGCTGGACATGACCCAGTAATGTGCACTTGCAGCCCAGAAATCCAACTACATCCTGGGCTGCCTCAAAAGCAGTGTGACCGGCAGGTCAAGAGAGGTGATTCTCCCTCTCTACTCCACTCTGGTGAGACCCTACCTGAGTGCTGTATCCAGCTCTGGAGCCCGCAAGATAAGATGGACATGGACCTTTAGAATAAATCCAGAAGAGAGCCATGGGGATGATGAGAGGGATGGACTACACTCTGGACAAGTAGGCAAACACAACTGCTGAGTAGGTAAATTAATGAAATTGAGTAAGATAAAGAAATTTGCATATGCAATTTTACTAATATTGCCACTTCTGGAATACAAGGATTTACCAAAATGGTGTAATTATCCACAAATAGGCGTTTCTAGGGTATTATTCATCTCAAGTGTACAAAGCACCCAGTGAATTACACATGAAAAGAAGCCCTCATTGACTATAATAAGAACTTAGTGTGACTACCTTGCAAGAAGCTGTCTGGGTTGTATTTTAAGCGAGAGCAATCCCGCCCCCTCTGTCCTGTTTTGGAGTGTGTGGCCCATACAGACTGTTAGTCACTGAAGAGTGTTCATGGAAGAATGATTAGAAAGCAAATGAGATGATGTCATTGTGCAGCACTCAAAACACTCAGTCTGCTTTATTTATCAAAGAATAACACATGGTGGGGGCAAGTGACAATTTGAATGTAGCAAGAAAAATCATAATGAAACTGTAATGGCTGAAAGTCACAATTAGATAAAAAATAAGATGCATATCTTTGGCTACGAGGAAGACTCATCCTAGGAGAAATGCATAGGCATTGTTGGTATCTGGGCTTTTTTCACCGAGATTGCATGACTTGGGTTAAGATCTTTTAACTTCAAATAAAAATTAATTCAAAGATGCTATGAGAGTTTCCTTCTGATAGGAGATTGTGTTAGATTTAAGAGTAACTCTTTCTGATGTTATAATTCCTTAAATTTTGGATCTACCCATGAAACCAATGAAAATATTACAAAATTAGTAAATAATAATGGAAGAGAAGTGATGAACTCTTAAGAGAGACCTTCTGTTTTCATAAGTCATTACATATCACCAGTACCTGATATAGCAAGTTTCTTCAGTAGTTTCACTGTTTCCTAGGCACAAAAAGATCAATATAGAGTCAGTATCCAGCACCATCACCAAGAACTGTGCAAGTGAGAGATGGTATGGACCTCTTCTGAGATCTGAGTATAATATTAAGGTAGCTTTTACATACATTAGGTGTCATAATACATAGGGGTATGATCAGAGCTGTTGGCAGCTGTTGGGAAAATTTGGCTTTAAAGACCAGCCTTAAGTCACAGGGCTTTTAATACTGAAAATACTCTTGTATTAAGAATGAAGTTAAACATGTTTCTTTTAGTAAGCTTTTAATGCTGTGAAATACCAATATTAATCAAAAAAGCTGAATCATAGTAACTCATAGTCTTGTTTTTGGAGTTTATACTAAAGTTTACCAAAATTATTTGAGATGTCTAAAGTATTCCACATTTCTCTTCAGGACACTGTGGCTTTCCAAGCCCTGGAGTACATTCTCCCTAATTAGGTAGCTTTCCAAAGGTCACATGTAATTTGTAAGGATTTGGATAATCAGTCTCTAAAGCTGACTGGTAGTTGCTGGGACATAATGCAGTGTTCAGGGAAAGCAGAGGAATCCCATCTTCTTCAAGGTGCAAGGGATTACAGCTGGGTGGGGATTTACTGGGGGGCTACAGCTAAGAGGGCTCTGACCTCTCCATTAGTGAGCACAGAATAACACAAATGCGATGCTGCAAGAGGAAGGAACAGTCCAATGACACAACCCCTTCCTGGCTCCCTCATCATCCCTGTGGCAGTGATACAAACAAAATCACATTTTAGTCAGAAAATGAGCCATCGGCTTGGATAGCATTGATTATTTAGTGTATTAACAGAGGGCAGAGTTTACATGCAGTATCAATTAGAAAATTCTTGGCAACGAAAACAAGGCCAAAGGCTTTTCTGTTTTATGGCCAAATCCTGCTCACTTTCCTCACATGAGTAGCTCTAATGAAGTCAGCTTGAGCTCAGTGATTTCACCCCAATCCTTAAATCTCTTGTAAGCTGTAGCTAAAATTTGAAAGTATTTTAAAGGCAAACTTTTAACCTCTGTCCCTAGTTACAATTTTGGCTGCTTTCTTTATCATCCTCTTCTCAGATCACCTCTATCCAAAGGCTCTAAAAAAGCCCTCTGGATATTTTCTTCTCATTCTTTTTCTTTAAATACTATAATTCATATTTATTTCCCTTAATTCTGTTATAGGTTTCCTAGAAATTCAATGTCATAGTGATCAGAGCTGCTCTTTGAACTTTCCCACAATGTAGCAGGATTCAGAAATACTGAAAGCAGTCTCAGATTTTGTGTTAAAAGATATATTTCAGTCCCTTTCCTGTAGGTAATGCTGTGCCAACAAAGGCAGCGATTTTTCTGGGTAAGTGTAGCCACAGCTGGAGTGGAAGAGATAAGTTGTGTGGTGTGCCTTTGGCACATGGTTTTAGTGGAGGGTGCAAGTACTCCTCACTAGCAAATACCTTTACACAAGATAGCAGTGTCTCAGGGCCCGTTTGTTCTTTATCTGCCTTGAGATGGACCAGCTCTCTGAGCACCCTGTGTGTGAATCCCCACAGTGAAGCAGTGCCTGTCCCTGACCCCGCCCTGAGGGCAGTTTTCCGGATGGTATCATGCTGCTGTCTCCTTTGTGTGCAGTTGGAAGGGTCTTCCTTATCATAGAATCATCAGATAGTTTGGGTTGAAAAGGACCTTCGATATCATCCAGTTCAAAACCCCTCACCATGAGCAGGTAGCTGTCCACTAGACCATGTTGTTCAAAACCCTGTCCAATCTGGCCTTGAGCCAGGGATGGGGCATCCACAACTTCTCTGGGCAACCTGTTCCAGTGCCTCATCACCTACACAGTTTAAAGCTGCTCCCCCTTGTCCTGTCACTACAGGCACCTGTAAAAAGTCCCTCTTCAGCTCTCTTGCAGGCCTCTGTTAGGTGCTGGAAGGTTTCACTAGGGTCTTACTGAAGCCTTCTCTTCAACAGGCAGAACAACCCCAACTCTCTCAGCCCGTTTTCATATGAGTGATGCTCCAGTCCTCTGAGCATCTTTGTGGCCCTTCTCTGGACTCAGTCCAACAGGTCATGTCCTTATGTCTTGTAACATGCATATCCACCCTTACCAAGGAAAGTAGAGACCAGAAGTAGTAACAGTGCTGTTTATTCTCCTTACTCAGAGTTAGCAGAAATTTGCCAATGGCTTTGATTGCCATTATTATTAATCATAAAGTGCAATACAATTTTAATCTTTAAGTTTGCAACTGATTCAAATGACTTCAACTGTATTAAGTATCAGGAATTCCCAATCAGTATGTTTTGTGAATAAGAGAAGATTAACATCTAACTAGGACACTGGTGGGGGGTTTTTTGTTTCATTTTTTTGTTCATTTGTTTTTGTTTTGTTTTAAGAAATACAATGCAGTCATGGCAAACTATTTCATTGGCAAAAAACATTAGACCATTTTCTTCTAAAGAAGTGAATTGGAAACTATTCAGACCTAACACCTTCCTAAACTTGGTTTATTGTGTAAGAGTTCTCTGTGATTTCTTAAATTCCTTGCACAAGGTTTGGATTCAAGGAAGAGTGAGCAATGGGACAAATTATTTTGTTGAGGTAATGTAGGAGAAAACAAATCTGGTTTTGTCTCTTGTACCATGCTTTTGGGTTTTGTGTTTTCCGTTATATACAGAGATTTTGCAAACCTTCAGTTGGATTTTGGATGTTATATTCTGTGCGGTAAAGAAAGTAATATTTAACTAGAACACTAAATATAGCACAAAAAGGTTCAAATGCCCCTTTTATTTCATTAAAGGAATCATTCATTAAGTCTTAAATATTTTTGATAAATAATTAAGCTAAAATACTGGTTTTGTTTGGGGATGTTTCTTGCTCAAAATAAATTAGAAAGAAATAAAGAGTTAACCCATACCAGAATTTAAAGGTTTCTTGCAGTCAGGTTGCTTCCTTGAGCTATTGGGGGGGAAAAAAAAATCTAAATTGTATAGAATAAGGGCCCAAAGAAAACTAGGTGCCTTGAAATCATATGTTTAGAGAAATAGACCTTTTCAGGTGTGGGGTTTTTGTTTTGTTTTGTTTTATTTTAATCCTGTTTTCCTTCTGTATCAGAAATAGAACACTATCAAATTCTTGCCATTTTGGAGGATCAGCTGTTTCTCAGCTCCTCTAGCAGCCTGATCTCCCATAAAAGTCAGTAACTGAGACCACATAAATCTCAAAAGTACTTCTCTGGCTCTAAAGACTCTTTATAAAATGTCTTCAACAAAAACCCCTAATGGCTTCCCAGCATCTAAAGATTTGGATCTTGGCACTGCTGTTTCTGAGGACTGTCCACCAGCTGGATAATGACCCAAAAGAAATTTCAAACATGATCCTCTATCTAGAGGCAGGAAATGGAGCAGTTCTTGATGACTTGTCTGCTTCTATAACATTTCATATAGTGGCAGGAGTTGTCTAATTTATTTTAATTGCCAGAAAAGCACCAGAGAGTTACTGTACTTGCAGTACTGCTGAGATGTCTGAAGTCTTCACACCTCTAGAACAAAGAAATGTCTCATTGGTTTTGTCTTATCAGCCTCTTTTCTTCCAAGGCATCACCATCTGACAAAAATACTTTGTCAAACGTTCATGCAGGCAGCATGGGCTGTACATATTTAGTTATTCTTTTTTTATCTCACAGCTGATAGGCAGGCCTAAATCTGTTTCTTAAACATATTATTTTTGCAGCTTTTGAAATTTAAGTGCTTTGAAAGCCACCTGTTTTGGCAGTCTAAACTTTTACAAGGTAGCAGTTGTTACATACTGGCTTAAAACAACCTTAAGGCTTTTCATTATATCAATAAAAGCATTTCAAATCTGACAACAAAGTAATTCTTTGGAAAAATGTCCATTTTGTTGCATATATCTGTTATGCCTCCCTATATTTCATTGAGGTATCCATTTCTACTCATTTGCTTTAAAAAGTTTCCCTTCAGTGGGACTAACGAGAAAGTTACATGGCAAAATAATTTAAGTCTGAATGTTCTTTGCTCATGTAACCTCCACTCTGAAGCCCAATCTTTAGCCAAGTCGAGACTGGACTGCTTCATGCTGCTGAATTTAGTGCATCGTGATTGTTCCAATCTAAGTAATTAGTCGCAGTAATCATCAGCCTTTAAAAATCCATTAAAATGGTGTAAATCTGCAGTAAATCTCGATCAGATTAAAAAGTCGGCTTGAAGTTTTGAGATCAAAATAAAGTTCATAATTTTTTGCATTTTTCATGTTTCCTTAATTTCCCATCTCAATTCTTACAGGAGGAAACCAGGCACATTCTAATAAAAGCAAAAATATTCAGGTAAATAGATGGGAGAAAGATTTTTTAAGCTATGGCAAAATATTCTTTCTGGTTTTGAACTATTTGGTTTCAAGCCAGATTCAATAGAAACAGCTAAATACTCTAAGTCTGCTTCCTATGTCTCTTCATTGACCCTAATTGTGAGTGAGTGAGACCCAGAGACACTGGGAATAACAAGTTAGGGGAGAGGGAACAGAAAAAGGAATATCATTTCACAGGTGTTGAAAAAATCTGAGCCTGAGGCTAGCTCATTTACATTCTCAAACAGAAAGGGGATTCCATAGCAAAATACTACCAAGATTCTCAGAGTACTAGAAAATAGAACAAGAACCAGTGAATCTTTGGGGAAGAATCCGATTTTCAACATATTATGTTGGTTTGAACTAGATGTAGTAGTTAGTTTGAATCATGGTTTGAATCCATTAATTTAATTTTGATCAGCAGGTGAATTCTGTTGCAGAAACATCATTGCTCCTTTTTATACCTGTGGATTAAAGTACAGCTTTATTCCTGCTCCTCCTGTTGAACGGTTTGCATGTGCTGTGTGGGCGTGGGTTGCAGTCTGCATGCACTGTGGTTGTCAGTCGGTTTGTCTCAGGGCTGTACACCAGTGTCACTGAGTGTCACCATGCTGACTATGCTGTTAGATCACCTCCCAAGGCTTCCTTGTGGAGAGAAGAGGTTGCCACACCATATGTACATCCAGAGCAAGCAGCAGATGATCATGACACCAAGGAGCAAAGGCAGAGTCATGAGGACATGGAGGATTGCACCATCTCACACACCAGCTGAGCACATACTTCCAGAGTGGCAGCTGTAGCCAGGAGCCTGGCCACAAATTGCTTGTGCTCTCCAGCACGAGTGCACAGCCTCAAAGCAGTGAACATGTGCAAGCTCTGGTTTTATTTCTTCTCCCTCTCCTATTACTGGGAGGCCAGCTCTCCCTGTTTGGCTGTAGGCAGCTACTGAGCCCTGGGTTGCCCCAGGTGATTCTCTAGCACTAAATTTTTCTCAGTAACCCACATATGCAACACTACAGGCTTGGGAAGAGTGGCTGGAAAGCTGTCTGGTTTGGGAAGGGATCACCTCCCTGCACTGGTGAGGGTGCACCTTGAATCCTATGCTCAATTTTGGGCCCCGCACTACTACTTTATCTCATTAGCTGATGAAGAGTCTGGAGCACGATGAGAAGCAGCTGAGTTTGGCCTGGAGAAGTCTCAGGAAAGCCCTTATTCCTCTCTACTACTACCTAAAAGGAGATTGTAGTAAGGTGGGTGTTGGTCTCTTCTCTCAGGTAACAAGCACTAGGACAAGAGGAAATGGCATAATGTTGCACCAAGAGAGGTTTAGATTGGATATTAGGAAAAAATTTGTCACTGATAGGGTTGTCAACCATTGGAACAGGCTGCCAAGGGAAGTTTTTCAGTCGCCACCTCTGGAAGTATTTAAAAGACTTGTAAAGGTGGTACTTAGGGACCCAGTTTAGTGGTGGACTTGGCAGTGTTAGGTTTACGATGGGCCTGGATGATCTTAATGGTCTTTTCTAATCTAAACAATTCTATGATTCTGGGATCTCATATTAGTACCTACAGCACAGAAAAGATGAACCCATACTGAAGGTGGTCATCTAGTCAGAGCGACACAGGGCTCCTCCCTGTGATCTCCGTGTGGCTGAGATCAGCTTTTCAGTTTTACAGCAGAGCTTTGGTTGCACTTTTATATTTACTGCTTCTCTCACTGTCTTCTTCCAATGCTAAGGAAACCAGCTAAGGTGGCAGCACTCTAGGCTTAGACCTGAGCACCAACTCTACAGTGCTAGAATAAGAACAGAACCCAGGTCTTTCAAGTCCAGCTGGGCATCGCAATTACTGTTACTATTACTCTGCCCAGATTTTGATTTAAAAAGGGATTTTTTCCCCCTTCCTGATATTTGTAGTTTTAGATTCAGAGCGCTGGTATTCTCCTCTGTTCTATGTGTTTTAAGTTTGAAAAAAAAGTAAAATTGATCACTGTTACTGACTGATTCTGTTAGCTCTCAGTGAGATCATCTCTACTTCTCTTTCTTGAATCAAACTAAACTGGAAGCAGCTTTTTATTCAGTGAGTCAACTTTGCTGTATTCTATTCCAATGTTCCAGTTGTAGCTCTTTGCGTTGGGTATGTCATAAAATGTATATGTAAAACATGGAAAGAATATCTCCTTTTAAAACAATACAGTGCACTGTAGTTAATTAAATCAATGTCAGCTTTCCAACTGCATGATCTGAGCTGACCTGTATCAAATGAATTTAAACTGCACCCATTGTGATGGACTTTGGCATATTGTCATTGATTTATTTCTCTGTAGTTTTTCTAAACCTTTAGGGAGGCTTAGGGGAGGTATTTCAGAAAAATCAGTGAACCCATCAATATGAGACAGAGTAAGTATAGTAAAAATAGTGGTTAGGTTAGGAACACCAGCTGATTTATTTAATAAATCAAAGAAACAATCTAACTCAGTTGCCTCAAGCTTTTACCCTTCAGGCATCATATATCCTTCTCTTGTCTAATTTAATTTTTCTCCTTGTTTCTATTTGACAGATATATGAAATTTATAACTGGATACCTAGGTGGGGAAAGCTGAAATTCAAATGTACAGTGCACATGATCCTCTCTATGGAAAACCAGACAGGGAATTGACCATATCTAACTTTCTTGGCAGCTGGAGGGTTTTACAGATTTAGAAGGGTGTCTACCAACCATCCCATCCCTAATGCACTGGGTCAGTATCAAATTCTGACAGTTTTACTCCACTCTGCTGGGACACTGCTCCTTTAGTACATAAGAGTTGCAGAAACTATAGGTACTCTTGAAAATCACAGTAGTAATTTCTCACATTACCTTCAGGGACACACAATCCATGAAAGGTTGGAAAAGAGATTCTCTGCCTTCAGGATTTCTCTGACTTACGCAACAGCTGGTGTTGTCCCTCTAGATTTTTCTCATGTCCATACTCACTCCCAGAAGAAATATTTTTTGGTCTCTGTAATTCCATCATAGAAACTTTTTAATGTTCCTAGATGTCTGTGTAAGAAAACTGAACATATTATCAAGCCTGAGAAACAGCTATAGCAAGATGGGTGCCAGAGAACAAGGGGTCTCTGGAAAGTATTGGAGGTTTAAAAATGACATGATCTTAATTACTCTGAAGTTTGCATGTTTTCATTTCTTTAATTGGAAGTCGATCCATGTTAGTGAGACCAACTCCACTTTTTCAGATTGTTTGGCTATAAGCTGAGAGAGATGGTGGTGTGTTATTGTTATGGCTAATTCTGCCAGTGTACTGCAATACTAGACAGAAATACACAGAAATGGTATTGGCAAGTTTCACATGAATGACTGGGGCACTTTCTTCCCTTAACATGCATACTCGGATGACCCATTTGAACTGTTCCTTTCAACTGAGCTCTAATGTCAAGCAATCATGACCTTTTCTGAGAGTTGTGGGAATTAAAGGAAATCACTCAGCTCTTTGGTCTTTAGAAATTCATAGTGCATTCTCTGCACTGTGGTAGTGTTATAGTGTAATTTAATATTATATATTACCTTATAGAGAAAGCAGAAAAGCTTAGTTCAAAATTAACTGTTCTCTCCCCCAAGCAGGAGACAGCTGGATTAATACTGCCCACCACTATACTGTTCCTGGGAGATACCTTCTCTGGAGACACAAAGGTCCAAGCAGATTGAGTTTTTTATCTTGATAGAACAGAAGTATTAAGCTGTGTAATGAATCTTCAGCTTAACAACAACAGTATCTGGAAAGTTTGAATGAGTTTTCTGGACATTACACACAAAGATTGAAAAAAAAAAATCTTTGCAAATTTCAGAATCAAAGTCCACCTTATCTTTTATTAAATCAACAAATATCATCTACAACTATATAAGCTGGATCAGGCTCTAAACTCAAAATTTTTATGAAAAAGTTTCCTTCATAATGAATGAAAATGATACCTAAATGCTTGTTCAAGATGCTATGGACATTTTGGTGACATTTAAAACCAGCAGGTGTATTATCACTTGGAGCATTTTATTCCAAGAATACGATGAGTTACATCAGAGTAACATTCCTCGTTGGCATGACACTAATGGTTAGTTCTGTTTCACAAAGTTCAGAGTTCCATCATGCAGTACAAATAGCAAGTGAGAGCTGCAGAGTGTGGTGTTATCAAACAATAAAGATCCCATCGTGAATTTACAGGCAAATCTGGTCAAGATTTAGCCATTTCCTCAGCCATCTTACAGTGGCTGAAAGCCCCACTGAATGTCTTCTGCCTCCCTGCAGGACTGGGAAGCTTAGACCCAAAGCCGCTTTGGCTACAGCAGGGGGAATTTGTACCATGGGCATGCTCCTAGAAAACGCAGTTGAAAGGTGTTTGTGTCCCATAGCAGATCTGTAGCAGATCTATTGAGATGGGGCACTAAGGGGCTGGCAAAACTGGCAAAAAAGGTTTTGCCAACCCTTTGGTTAAACTGTCATCCTCTAGCATGAAGTTAAACTCTGACACTGATATGCTCTTGTCTCATGCATTAAGGAGGCATAGAAAGAACATTACTCTCTGAAATACCACAGCTGTGTTTATTTAGATTTATTTATATGAACTTTATTTAGAACTGCATTTCTTTAGTTCAGTTTATATGAACTTACTTAATAAGCTTTTTGCCTTCAGTTAGATATCTCAGAGGAAGACTGTGATCATGTGAGCACACCAAACAATTTCTTATTTCTCAAAACACTTTTAGCTGTTAGAAGGGTAGCTCTGCACACTGACAAGACACATAAAAAAAAAAAAAAGGATTGCCATTTTCAAGGTTTAGGGTCACAGTAGGAATCCCCAAAGCTGCATGTACACTGTTCAAAAGATGTCTTTTAGATTGTCTGCAACAGGATTCACCGCAATTGCTGCATCACTTCCGTCCCCGCACATGCGTCAGGGTCTGTTACCACTCACTGCTGTTGATCAGTTCTTGTAGTAAAAAGCTACAGTAAATAGTTATTGAATACCTCTGAGTGTTTGCTTACCTAAGTAAACCCTTTTCCTGTGACTGGCTCTAGTAATTTGTGCACTGAGGAAAACGACTCACTCATTCTACCACCTCCTACCATTCTGTGATTTCCTAGGTTTCCTCCCAAGCACTTCTGTTCTCTCATACTGTACACTCAACACAGATTAATCCTCTCAACCACCCTTCAGATGTCTCCTATCTCAAAAATGTCATGAGCAATCCCTCTGGAGGGAAATTCCTGTTAAATATCCTTCTGAGTAAGTAGCTGGGTGTGATAATGTTCCACATGAAATTATGAGGAAAATACCAGATCTGGGGCAAGAATTCCTGATCTGAGTAGATCTACAGTTATCCATATGGTTGAAAGTGATTTATTTTCCCTTTTGCTTTCCTGAGTATCTGCAGAGGACCAGAATACAAATCTCACTATTGGTTAGTGTCCCAGGGGTACCATATAGTCTTTCATCAAGAAAGGATAGCTGGTGTATGACTTCTGTGCATTTGGCTGGAGGCTTTACAGCATGCCTTGTAGTTTCTACTGCTTGGATAACTGTGCTGAGAGATGATGTTCAGGTGCAGGAATATAAAAGCATGCTTAATCCAGGCATTCATTTAGACATTAGAACTAAAATAATTAAAAAAAAAATACTGATAATTCTGGACATTTTTAGTTAGAATATCACTCTATGTATCTGTGTATCACTCTATGTATCTGTGTCTTTTTCTTCAGAGCTATCCTCAGAAATTGAAAGCTGAGCTTTTAAACTTTAATTGCTGTTATATCTGCTGCCAGTAAAGCAAAATCCCAGGAAGAACGTAGGTTAAAATAATTTGAAAGAGATTAATTTGAATCTTTAGCAAAAAGATTCTATCAGAACACGGAGACAACGCCACTTTTTATGTTAAATTCTTAAGTACATTGTAACACTGGTGTGCAAAAAAAGAGTTATGATGAGTCATAGGAATGACTCATTCAGCCCCAGTTCTGGCTACAAGAAAATATGGATAGCATGTATTTTAGTGTCAGCAGTACTTTGGACAACAGGATATTTGATTTTAAAAAAGAGTGATACAGAAACAAGGGGGAAAGCCAGTTGCAATGACAATATATTATGTCATTTTTAGTTGAGTTTTCTAAGAAAGTGATATATGTGGTCATGTATCCTGTGCCTCTCAGTCTTCTTCACATCCCTCTTGTTCAGTTAACAGTGCTAATTAAACACTTGTTAATGTCTTTTTTATTGAAAATATTTTAATGTTTTTCATCTGGCAAAGAAAAACGTTTATATTTAATTTGAAAAAAAATAGAGATAAAATGTGAATAATAACCACAAAAACATGGGGGCAAAAGAGGATGGGGCAAGACATGTACTTCGCAATTACACATTAAATTACACAAAAAAAAACCCTACTGCAACAGAGCCCTAGCACAGAAATCTCTAGAAACTTGTGTTATTCTATTTTGATTTTAAAAGGATAATGGAGAAGAGCAGAACACTCTGAAACTTTCAAGATGAGCTTTCTGGAACAGAGTACAAAGTGCCTCTTAAATGTTCCTCATAATTGTGCCTTACACATGAGAAAGTCGAAACTAGCTGAATTAAATGAAGGACCTAGATTCGTATAGTTTTGAGGATGTGGGTGTAAACTGGATATATTAATTTATAGGACACAGAGAAAGATCATTTCTATATACTACAGACCTCAGTTCATATTTCATATTAAAAATAATGGAAATTTCTCTCCAGTGTGTGTTAGAGCTGCCAGAAGGAGATGAGCTCTCTGACAAGGTCTTCAGTTGAGGTTAAGCTGAATGAAGGGCACGTGAAGAGCTACTGGCCATGAAATGAGACATTGCTGGCCATGACAGATAACTGTGGGAAGCCAAAGTTCGAGAGTACTGCTTCACAGGTATTTAAGGGGTTCACGTGCAAAATGGCTGTATTTCACAAACAATTGAAGGGGAGTGACAGGGACCTTTACAGGAATTGTCTCTTGAAAGACCAGCAGTACTTGGGACAAAAATATCACTTATGCTATATAAAGCATCCCTTCCAACCTAGGCTATTCTATTATTCCATGATGCTCAAACACAGGAAATAATCTTTAAACACAAGAAAAAACCGCTTTTTCCCATGAGGGAGGCCAAACACTGAAAAAGGTTGCCCCAAGACTGTGGAGTTTCCATTCTTGATATTCAAAACCCAACTAAATGCGGTCCTGAGCAGCCTGTTCGGGTGACCCTACTCTTAGGTTGCTGGCCTAGATCAGCTCCAGAGGTGCCATACAATCTTATTGGATCTGTGGACTCCAAGCTAATTTGGTGTTTTTGTGTACCTGACCATTCGACCTACATGTTTAATCTTTATGAAGGTCAGCTTACTTGGTTCACATTGGGATGATGTATGATTTTAATGTAGTCTGAACATACATAAGGATATGGTTACACTCATTAAAACTGTCATAACTACAGTTTAAAAAATCCAGTATTTCCAACTGGATGAAACAATTTTTAGTCAAGGGGACTGGAAAGTTTATTATGGACTAAATATTCCTATGTCAAGTACAGGTTTGCCATCTTTCTGGAACTTTTTGCTTTCCATGTGACATATCAGTTGCAAGTATATTTGTGACATATTTCATGTAAGCCCTCGGGGCCCCCCAGAAAAGACCTTCAGTCATTGTAAAAGCAAGGAATCAGTTGTACCAGTAGTATTCAGCTGAAGAACAGTACACAGTAATTTTCTTCTGTTACTTCATAAATTATTTCATGCTTTCAGAGTTTTTGTCTTCAGAAGGTGTATTTTCTTATCCTGATGTCTGAACAGGGTAGGGCCATATTGTTTTTTCACCTTTCTATACTTTCTGGCTCACTTTGGAATCATTTTCAGTATGTAATACTATAACCTGTGCGTTAGGTTATAAGTGGGTTGGAAGAAGGTTGGAGACTACACTGAAATGCGTGAGTGATGCAGATGACATTAGGATCGCATGGAATTATCTGTGCTGGCACTAGGTTATTTTAAATACACAACTTGCTCAACTAAGCAAGGCCTAGAAAAAATGTCTTCTGCCCTGTTTTTGTTGATGTTTGGTTGGAAGCTGATGGCCTCAGGAAATAGAATTTGGTGTTGTGAGAGCCTTCGAAGTGAATCTGGGAATGTGTAGGATACTAGGTCCTAAATCTTGAACGGTGCCTGGGATCTGAATTCTTTCCATCCCAAGATGGGCCTTATCACTTATTTTGACAAAGCTATGTTGGTTGTTGTAAACCAATGCAGAGCTAAAGTTCAGTGATGAATTAAATGTTTGAAGAATATCAGAATAGTTTGCTTTAGCTGGGGCATGTTGAAGTGCCTGATTTGTTTTAACATATTCATTTGTTAAAGTTTAAGGTTGGCAGTGGCAAATGAGTTAGTTGTAGCACAGCCTCTGCCGTTGTAGACAGTTAATCTTTCTTGCAATATTTAGAGACGATGGGTAATTTCTTATCTTCCCACACAAAATCAATTCTGCATTAAATGGAGATAAATAAAATATCTTTAAGTCTTAATAAGAATTTTGGGAAAGTATGCTTGAGATAAGGTCATTGTGTTATTCTGTTCTCTTCAGATTAGAATAGCACCAGCATTCTGAATCTCTCTGAGCTACACAATGTCCCTGGAGCCAGCTGGCTGTTCACTGTGAGAAGCACGTTGGATTATGATGTTCACATATTGAAAACAGAGGAATGCATATGAAATGAAGACACACAGTATGGCCATTATGGGAAGTTATAGCAGATCTTTGTCTATTTCATGGTAGCAACTTTTATTATCGGGCTCATTATGATCTCAGCATCTTCAACTAAACTACAAAGGGAATTTGGAGGAAGCTATAACTGCAGACTGCAATTGTTTGGTCTTACCACAGTAATCTCTTTAATAATAGTGAATCTTTTGGTATCAGCTCCCTCTCAAGCCTGTTTTCTCTCTTCAATTCACTCTAACTTTATAATTTGGCACTTCTTTTTTTCTGATACTTTTATTAACATTGGACAAATTATACCTATCTTTAAGCTGAAGATGAATGTAGATGATCTAACAATCTCCACCAATTTCCTTATGTAGCTCTTACAAGATGCTGCTCAAGGTAAGAGCTGAATCTGCTGACTCAAGTATACAGCACTCTTACTCTAGGTGCCAATTGCGCAAATCACCACTAGTCTTGATCTGAAAAAAATGCTCTGTAACAGACAGCTACAGACTAACAGATAGTCAAATCTAGAGAACAACCAGTGAACCTCATAGGGACTTGGCATGTGGAGCAAACATTTATAGTTTTAACACTTATTTCCCTGTTCTCCTCAATACCTCCTGCAAATCTACTGACTGCCCAGGCAGGTGGTGGACGCACCATCCCTGCAGGTATTCAGGTCAAAACTGGATGTGGCACTTAGTGCCTGTCTAGTTGACAGGGTAGTGACTGGTCAAAGATTGGACTCAAATGATCTTGGAGGCCTTTTCCAACCTTAGTAATTTTGTGATTGTGTGATTTTAACTTTTATGAGTTTATGCAGAAACACTTGCCTGCAATTCTGTGAACAGATGGAAAAATAACCCATTTTCAATTGTTGTAGATCACAAAATAAACTTCCACTGCAGCAATTGGTTGAGCAAACTGACATTTTGACATCTGTACTCTCTACATACTTCGGCAGTGCTGTGTCAAATATGGATCTGGTAATGACATTTCTGAATTCAAATTCAGTTATGCTAAAATATTTCTGTGTTCTTGACTTAGGGAAGTGATTCAAAGAAGCTCTTGCTATATTTTTTGTCATCTGCCACTATGTCAAGAATGTGCCTGTGATGCAGACCAAAATTCAAAGCAGGGAATGCTTAACTCAGACAGCTCTGTCAGAAAGCTGCCTCCAAAAAGACAAGGTCCACCATCAGTGACTTAAGAAAAAGATAGTGGAAAAGGGACATAACCTGCTTTATTAAGTCTGACAAACTTATTTTTAAACTGTATAATCTCCTTCATGCAGCATAAACTTGGATGTATTCTTCAAACACAGTGACAGATGTGTTTGTCCAGATTGCTCAGAAGAGTTATCTTACTGTCCTTATTGGCCAATATAACAGCTTTTCTTAAGGCCAAATAACAGTATTTATTGAAAAGATGTTGATGTTGAGGACCTAACCAGCTTCACAAGCAGGAGAAGATGAAGATGGTGTTTGTGATTTATTAACTGAAACCAACATAACCAAGAATGTAGTGTGTAACTATCATATGACAAGCATTACATTCATTCACCATCACCAGACAATGACCTGTGTGGTTGACACCACTGTTTCAGTTACTAAGATTTACAAGTTTTAACGGAGCTCACACATAGTATGTGTCAGATAAAAAACCTGGCAAAATGGCAATTGTGTGTTATTCTTGGCTGGAATATTGTCCTGTGTATAAGGCACAGGACTGGGACTGAGGCATTGGATTAACTTTCGTTCTCTCTTATGTTCACCAAAATAGTTAAAGGCAGATTATTTACTCTCTTTGGGCTTGTTTCCTCATTTATGACATAAGAAAAATTGTACTAATACTATCAGGACTGACAGGAGGTTAAACTAATATTGCTAAACAAGATTGAATTGCATTATGTAAATACAAAGTATTACTATGATTCCACAAACAGAAAATCTTCTGGGTTATGAAAGATTTCTGCATGTTCCTCTCTCTTGCATCCTGCCAAGTAGTACTTCATGACATTATGAGAGTTCTAAGGTCAAGCTATACTTCTTTATCTCAAGTGAGGAGGAGCTCAGTGAGCATGGGCTGGAAGTAATTTTATGATCTTGTAAGAACATTTAAGGAAAAAGCTATTCCTAGAACTCCAAAGAATTAAAAAGAAAACCAAAACAAAAACCCAAACCAAAACCCAAAAACCCCAGCAGCCTAGAAATAGTCTACTGAAGCAAAGTAAATTAATAATCTGATTTTAAAAATTTATGCTCTTTTAACATAGTGATCCAGATGCAACACTCCTGCTTAGAAAGTCTCCAGAGTTGGGAGACACATCAAAGAAAAAAATCAATCTATACTTGCTCTGTTTCCTTATAATGCTCATTCCTTGAGTATTTCCTGTGTTGATCTCTATTAAAAGTGATTTTGTTGAAGCTAGAAGACCTCCTAGAGTCTGAAAAGGGAAGCACTAAAATCATATGACAAATTAATTTGGGAGATAACCCACTACAAAATTAATTAGGAAATCCTAGGTTAGAAATGAGGAATCTGAAATAGTCAATAGAGATATTCAAGTAGTTGGTATATGCTCCCAGCATGTAAGTACAGGAGACTTGACTGCTTAAGTCATGGTGCTAGCCCCTACCAGAAACAGGATATTAGGTGAGCTGGATCTTTGGTCTGACCCAATGCAGCAATTATATCCTTACAGAGCTGAAGGCAGACTTGGTTTTGTTTCTGATGCTCATCTGTCCCAAACAGGCACTTTACAGAAGAAAGAGAATTCTCGTCTTTATCTCTTCAGGAATATATATTAAACTCTCAGATACCATCTGCTATTAGAGGTTTTTTTCCTGATTCAGAAAGAAACTGAATAATTTTGACCTACTGTTGATTGATGACTTATGGGAGCTGCCTGTGGCAGTGTAAGTCACATAAAGCCCCAGCAACAAATGTCAAAATGAAGAACTTACTCCAAATCTGGGGGCATGAGATAGACCTGCTACTACTTACATTGTCGTTTGGGTATTTTAGTAGCCACGATCCTTCCTTCCTTCCTCTAGTCTGGAAAGAGTTTGTGTGGATGCCAGCTCAGCCTTGTGCAAGTCTGTCCTGGTCAGCCATCCCTTGCATGGCACAACGGCAGTGCCCACCTTATACCTGAGACAGTTTGTGGCTGATACAAGGGTGTTTCATCCATTATGCATCTATTAGATATTTCACCACCAGGTGGCATAAAAACTATGTAAAATATCATAATGGGTTGCAGATATTATGATACAATTACCTTTTGTTAAGAATATTCAAATACTTAGTGATTTTAGCTGTCAACTTTGAATATTATTTTTTTAAAAGTTGCTAATGGCTTTTAAAATTGTTTAATTTACATTTTATCCCATGAGGAAGAGCCCAAATATGAGACAAAGTAATTAGCTTTGTTAATCACATTGTATCATATTCCTATTCATGTTTTGTTCATGTCAAAACTGAAAAACTTCATGTATGGAAAGGAAGAGATTATGCTATATTGATTTGCATAGAAACACAAGCAACCACTTTAAGAAGAAAGGTAAAATTCTAATATTTTCCATTGTTGAAAACACATTTTATGAAACTATCTCTAAGCTATAATACAACTTCCAATGTAACATAGAAATGTGTTCAATGTTATGAAATCAATTCCTATGTTCTTACCACAGGAAAACAAAACACCAATAACACTTGTACTGACAAGTGTTATTGGCAAGAAAACAGAGGGTCTGAGATGGCAGACATAAATTCTGTGATGAATAAAGAGATTTTCCTCCAATTAGACTCTTGACATAACTCCTTGTTACTTTGTGGGGTCTTTCCCACCTTGCTTTCTTGGGCTGGATGTGTCACATACAAATTGCCACAATGAGAGTAGGCCATACTCCTTTGTCTTCTTTTGGCAAATTTTTGCTCTTTTTCCTGCTGTTTTCTTTTTTTACTTCTTGATCCTTTCCACTGCACTCTTGGAGGTCCTAAGCTTTCATCATTTGGACTTACAGTTTTAAATTATGCCACTAAGAAGTCAGAACTTTTCTTTTTAATTTCCTTCCTTGACTTCCTTCCATGACTTAGCCAACTTTTGAGTTTCCATTTTTTTCATGATCTTGTCCTGACACTGACTATTCCTGGAGTATCTTATTTTGTGCCTTCTATTTTCTCTACCTCTTTAGCACTGTTTTCCTTGACTTTCTTTTCTAAGTTTCTTTCTCTTTTATTTTCCAATAATACTTTAAATTTATTTTAGACTCTTCTATCACTTCTACTACAAGTTGTTTAATCTATTCAACTTCTGTTTCAGTCTCACATTTCTGTATAACCAACAACTGAACTTCTCACCTTTCCCCACGACCCCCTCCTCACCTTTTATTCTCTGTCACCATTAAAAACTTGTAACAGATTAGTTTAATCCATCCATGATTCATGTCTGATACACTGTTGGATTCATGTAAAAAAAGTATTAGGAAAATTGCTTGCAGCTTTATAAGTGGAATGAACTCTTTTGAGGCTGACACCTTCAGTCTAGACCAATAGCAGAGAAAAATAAGATATATGGTTAACGATTTAGAATAGACTACTCTTCCTAAGGTGAAGTTAATCTAAATGAAGTTAGAAAGGCACCTTGTCTAATAAATATTGTCTATATTCAATTCCAGGAAAATCCATTATGCAGACTTTTCTGTCTGCAAGAACCAAAATAACCAGTTCTAAAGGCATGGAGGTCTCAGAGGGTCCATGGTTCCTGTGAAACTCGAAAGGATTTAATGGGGCACCTCAGAAGCAAGTGGGGTGGCAAAGGTGCCTTATGATAGTGGATTGTACCTCTACTCTTCCTTTCAACGGAGCATAGCACAGAATGGGACATGCAAGGGAAACGTGGCTCTTGCTGTTGCTCTACTGTAACAAAGTCCAGGTGGAGATCTTATAACTTAATTATGAACAAGCACAAGATTAAGCATGTTAAGTAGACCTGCTCTTCTGATATATTTCTCCCAGTAACAGTTGTTTTACTCAGCTCTTAGAATTCTTTACTGATAGGAAAATTTTAGGCAGAAAGAGAGCTGAAATGAGCTTTAGCCTCTAAGAAGAGATGGTAAAAGAAGGGAGTTGGCTAGAACAGCTCTAAAGATAGGGTTATAACAAGTCTCAGTATAGGTGTATGATGGACCCAGAGGAACTGGCTAATTTCTGTTGACATGAACAACATTTAAACAGCCCTGAGAGATCTAAAATCAATGGAATATTCACAGTATCACCTGAGTGATTTAATTCATTTAATATCTGCATTCAGAGAACTCTCAAAGTTCTAACCAATATTTTGTAAGCAACATCAAAGGTTGTTAAAATGGTGTATGATAAACTTCTTATGCAAGAAAGACCTTTGCCTTTTCTGTGATAAAGCATCTTCCCACTGAAATCTTCCAAAGCTCAGTACCATGATCACCTTTCACAATTAATTGATAAAAGTTGGGTTTTTTCACTTCAGAATTCCTTTGTTACATTTCTTTGCATTCTATGCAATTTGAAATGCTTGATGTAATGCTCTGAAGTAATTTGAAAAAGCATTCAAGCAGGAGCGATTTTTTTTTTCTCCATAAGCTAACAAGACTATACTCATTTGTTACACACAGAGTGCCTTCTCTTTCTGTGGTTTATCTGATGTTGATAGAGTTCAATGTCAGGTTTCTCACTTTCAGCTGGATAGTATGGGCAAAGTTAGATTATTTGCTGTTAATGTTGTAAAGCAGTGTGTACTCCTAGGACATTGAACAAATAACAATGTTGATTCATCAAGTGTCTGGAAACACTCAGAATTATTCTTCTTTTTATTTTCTTATTCTTTTTATTTTATTAGGTCTTTGGGATCCATAAAAGCAAATGCTTTGTCAGATCTAAGCATGCAAAAAAAAATTATGATAATTTCTTTCATACTCTAAGTGATAGAAAACCTCAATGAAGAACTTGGATGCACCAAAGGGACTGTCATCATTTAAATTAGATCTTGTAAGACCTCAATACAATATGTAGTCACATTTACATTACTCACTGATTACGTTTTGCTCCTGTCTCTATATGTCACAGTGTAAACAAGAGTATGATGTATTGCATGAAAGTATTGCATCAGAAAATCGGTTCTTCAGATTTCACGTTCTCAGCACTAAAAAATGAAAAAGAAATGGGAGTTGCAAGTTTAACAGTGTTGCAGGTAGTTTTCCACATTATATTACAATGGTGTTCAGGACAGTTCTTCTCAGACAATGGCAATGGTAGCATGACAAATGAGTTCACGCTGGAAGATTTAAGTCCGGTGGTATGTGAAGCGGATATCCTTTTGTTTGCTCTACATAAGCCAGCACTGACTCTAGAAGCTGTGAAAGTGTGTCAGGTCAATGTTCACTCCATAGGCATTCGCTCAAAGACAGGTCTAATATCCTCAGAGCAGACCTGCACTGACGCACCACTTAGAAAGTCAGAACACACAGTGAGTAGGTAGAAAGGCAGAACTGCTTGCTGCTACCTCAGGCACCCTCAATTCTAGGACATTCAAAGACTCTAAACGTTGTCCCTCATATTTGACTTGCCATTTTTATGCTATGCCAATTATTTTAGCCCACTCTAACCTCAAACATTTTATTAGACAACCTGAGCTTTTACTATTCCTGTTTCACAGGTATTAAATTTCTACCATTTGCATTAAAAACCAGTTAAAAACAGTTTAAAAGCATTTTTTGTCAGTTATGTTTTCTCCTTGGAGACAGGCCCCATCTTCAGTTTTATGTGTCACCCCTTTTGTCTGCCTGTGTGGTACATCTGGTGAAAGAAAGGCCAGAATTTAAAAGCAATTTTTATCTCTTGGATCTTATAGAGTTTTGAAGAGAATTGCTTCCTAGTGCTGATTTTTTTAAATGTACAAGCCAATGTTCAGCACAAAATTTTCTAACCATATTTTGCATTTTCTCTGCATGTTTCACAAATCCGCTCAGTTGAGTGGTGATCTAGATGATTTAATACAATTTTGATGTATTACAGTTTCTGTAACAAGTTGACACCTGTCAGCTGAGCACCTATAACTTACTGTGTCCTCTTCTAGGTTTGTTCGTGGGCAGCACTCACCTTCAGACAGCTTAAGCTGATGCCTGCACCTCACAGCTAGAGGAAAGTGGATGAAAATCCCTGCTGTGGACTCAGGAGATAGGGTGTCTTAGAGGATTTGAGTAGGTACTAAGAGCCATGAAGTCATTGTATCCATAACAGAGAAATGGTGGCCATGCAAGTGTAGTGAGGCTAAGGTTGTGTCTGCCAAGGGGCGGGTGTTTTGCAACAATGACCCCTTTGCAGAAAAGAATTGACAAAAGCAAAAAATAGTGACAACTTTGAGAGCAGTGTCTGTTGTTAATGATGGATCAAAGAGAGATCAGAGGAGGGGTAATCAGAGAAGGATCTTCACTAAACTCTCTTCTGCCCACTAAAATGGGTGGCATGAACTTCTCAAAATTGATATCCCTTCTTACTGTGGATTTTCCTTTCTATGAGGAAATAAGACTCTTGCATCTTCGTTTTAGCTAACGGTCTATTTGACTCTTAAAGCTACTTTTTCCCTTCACTCAAAATCATTTTGGAATATGTCTTACTTCAATGGCATGCTGTTTCTTTCCATATTGTTAATAGTGTCCATTTAATTTCCAAGGAAGGGCTTCTTTCCATAGTTTCTAACAGCAGATATTTTTATAGTACAATGAGCTTTGCTTTCACTGACCCTTAGAAATTAATTCCTCTAATTATTTATATACCAAGATTTGAAACAGCTAAGCTGTGTCAGTTACTTTGCTTCACATAAAAGTGTTAGCATCTACAACGGAATTGCGAATGTCAAAACTCAGTCCTAAAGGAAAAAAACTTTGCTTTACTAATCTAACTTCTTTTGAAAAAGTTCCTAAATCTTTTAATAAAGTAACTCAAGTTCCATGTCCTAAAATTTTTTATTAAGAATATAATACTGACTGGAATTCAATTAGACACAGTAATATTTCTCCCAGTAAAATCTGAAGAATATTTTGGACATATTTTAAGCAGTCATACAATTACATATGGCTGTAACACCAGAAAAGACCATTATGATCAGTCATTCCAACTTTGATATGAACATGTGCCAGTACTTTTTACAATATATGCATACAAGTCATAATTTTTGTTTGACTTACCAGCCTTTTAGCCAGAGCACTTCATACATAATTTTTTTTTAATTTAAGAATTTAAGTTACTTAGTACATACACCAGTGACAACTCTCTCATCCAGTCAATGAACAGTAGATTTTCCAACAGTTGCTGTTCAACATCCTGCGTACTTGTTCATGGGGAAAAATCTGTACTATTTTATCAGTATCAGTCATCAATAAATCACTGGTCATTTTTTTACTTCTCCCTTTTTATTTTCTTTTTCTTTGCATTTGCTTTCTTTCAGAAGCTGTTATTTTAACTGAAGAAACCTCCTCATGTATTGTCACCTTGCGTCATCATTGGGCTAAGACAACTTTCCATCTCAGACAGAAAGCAATCCACCATTCTGCCCCTGCGCAGAGAAGCTCCATCAGCAATACAGCTCCTTCCTCCTCAGAGTCACATAAGAGGCCCCAGAGCTGCATCATCCCTCATGGGCAGCCTTCCATGGCTGGTTAGAGGAGTCCAGGCTGGTTACACTGCTGTTACAGTACACACTTGTTAGACACCCCTTGTGGTGCAGGGAAGTGACTGCATGTTCAGAGTCACGTGCCCATGAGAAAAGAAGATTTGGGAAAAAGATGCTATCCATCACATCTTTTGAGACTACTTTTGTGTGGCAGATAAGCAATATGGGAGAATAACCACTGAGTTAGAGAATGGCCTCTCTCCTAGGATGGGAGGGATTGCCCTCTGGAAATGCTTTTTGCCTTTCTACTAAGTGTCATTAGTAGACTTGAACTACATCTTTGTCTTTTAGATGTTAAAATGACAGAAAAAAAATGCCATCAAAATGTATCATCTTTCTGGCAGGGGAGGTGAACAAAAAAGTGTTGTGATACACTATAGAAAATATCCCTTACTTTCCAGCTGGCAGGGGCAGATTATTTAACTGCAAGAGATTTTTATTTTTGTTTTAATTGTTTGCTGTAACTTCTTCAAGAAATGTATTCCCCAGGCTGATCCATTATATTTCATTTATCTGAAATGCATCCCAAATTTTGTCATTATTTACTCAGTGTAATTAGCATTTGAAAAGAATTCATTGCTTTTGAAAATTGGAAGCAAATATCAGGATACCAAAAAATTTTATGAAATAATATATGATGAATCTCTGTAAAACAGCATTATCCTCTGAAAAGTAAATAGTCAGCAGAATTTCCCCTTAGAGGCATGTATGCTTCACAAAATACCTGCCTTCTCAATGAGAAAGTATCTTCATAACTTTCAAGTTACAAAACCTTGCAATATCACTTTTCAATAACAAACACAGAAATTAAACCATTTTACGATTCTTCTAAAGTTTCTCACCTGTATTTCATAGTTGTAGCTGAAAATCTCCCAACAATTTCTGTAGTTTGCTATTAACAGGTCTCTCAACCCGTAATAATTTCATGGCCAGCTTTTCCTTAAGTCTGTAGTTAAGCACAATAGAAGTGGACTTTTAATTGTTATAATGCAAAGAAAAATTATTTTTGAGCAGTCTGGTTGTCACATAAATGAAAAGGAAGATTCATTTGGCTGATACAATCAGGAGAAATGTAAAGCTCCCACGCCTGCCTTCAGTAATTGATGAAGTGGGTCAGTGACATTTTACAGGGCTGTGATTGAATTGGACCCTTGAGGATAAATAGCACATAAACTTTTTCCGCCAGCTCTTTGGTAAGTTAATATTGGCAATTCCAATTTAATGCTTATGAATGAAAGTATTGCAGGCTAAGTGAAATAAAGGAACAGCCACAACTATTGTCTGGGGCTGGTGCTCTTTCCTGCAAGCACTGCTTAATGCAATGAAAACCAGAGACCTAATCTGTCAAAGAAACATATGGGACTGAGCTGGTTCTGGGGAGAGGGGAGGGTTCTGGAAGAATTTAGAATTTGTTGTATAACTAAAAATTCAGATTTTTAGCAAAAATGTCTGTCACTAGCCCATTTGGGAAATATACTTGTTGATTTCCTGGTGAAGTGGTACGTTGAATGGTTGTCAGGTTTCAGGTGCATGTTAGTGCTAAAAAATTCTATTAATAATTTACAGTAAAAGGAAATATTTTATTAATGCCATCTGAAATCAATGCACAAAATTAAAATGAAGCATTCCCAATTGCTTAACTAAGCTATGGGACATGGTTGGAGAAAACAGGTATTTAATTTTTAGAACACATTGGTCATTTATATTTAAACATTTCATTTAGGCATAAAGAAAATTCTTTCAAGCTGTCATCATGCATATTTAATGTCTTCAATGTCACATATAACTTTTATATAAACACACACATAATTAGCTTTTAGTTTCAACTGAATGAATCTGAAGTTTACTAACAAATCTGCATGGGTGTGTACAAGTAAACTGGGCTTTCTTGGTGGTATTGGTGGTAGTGAACTCAACAGAGAGAGTTAAGCTCAGTTGCTGGGTCCTGTGCTTTAATGCTAGTGCACTTCTTCATACAATGGTGTTCCATGGCAGGTATCATTTTCCCAGAGTGCTTGGGCTCGGGCTGTGGGTAGCCTGGGGTTGTTCCAGTGGGCTGTATGAACAGTGCTACCCTGCTGTGGGGAAAGGAAGGTTTTAGCCATATGAATGCAAGCCATACCATGTCACTTGTACTCAGGGTAAGACAACCCATTCTATTTACTAGCAAAGGTGTAGACATATCCCTGTAGTGACTTTTAGAGCTGCAGATTCATTTGCAAGGATGGCTATGCACCTGTGGCATGCCATGAACCAGAGGGGAGCTCCATGGATCTCTGCTGATGGATGTCATGGTGAAGCTGTTGTCCCAAAACTTGATTTAAGAACCACTATACGGTTTGATGCAAAGCTTTGTGGACATAAAACAATTTCTATAAAAATAAATCAGGCAAAACTACTATTGAATTCAAGAGAACTTTTGCCACAATAAGGTTTGGGGATAAGCTCTGTAGCCATTGAAAATATAAAGCTTAAAGTTTAGGGAATGGAGTGTCCTCATAAATGGCTGTACATGCAATTGCTTTTCCTGCAGCAAACCACCATGCTTGGTGTGAACACTGAGGGCCATGTGAACCGCTCCTCTGGAAATACAAGGACTTGAATGTAATGATGGATTTACCAGGGCAAGGGAGGGAGAGCAGTCACGGCATATACCTTGTAGGCAGTGCATATGCTTAGTATCACACTCAGATCTGCTGTCACCACTGTGGCTGCATCCCGCCAGGGGAGCTTGTGCCTTTCCTGCACATATGGTCAGAGCTGAGTCCCAAGAGTTCATAATCATGGGATGTATGCTTTCTTAAAGGGATGAACAGTTTTACCGGGAAGCAGTTCAATCAGTCTGATGAAAACTTTACTGTCTGGAAAGCTTAAAACTTGATAATTAAACTGAAATTGTAAGTCTTCTTATGAAAAAAAAGGTGTTTTTTTTTTTTCTGTGGCTGTTTGAAAATGTAATAAATAGGAAAGAATCTTATTAGATTTTAAATTCACTGTTTAAGTGCAGACCCAGTTACCTAAGCCTCCTATCTGTAAGCATCTGGTCTCACCTTTTATGTGATTGACATATTAATTCAAGCTATTTGGGATTTTAGAAAAATTACTTTAGGGTTTTTAAATTGAAAAAGGTTCATTCCATGCTAATCCATTTCTACAAAACAGCTTAGAGATTTTTTGAATTCAGCACAAGAGAAGGAGTAGGTAAAGAAAATCCCCATTATCCCAGAGCCTGTTGGTGGCCTGTTGGAATCCATTACCGTATGGGACTGTAGCTTCTCTCTTTTTTTTTTTTTTCGTTTTGAAGAAATTTTCACTCTGGCATGTAATGAAAAATAACACCTGAACCTTTGAGTTTTGTGTGTGTTGTGTTGTGTGAAAAAAAATATTGGTTTTACAACCAATGAAAAGGAATTCCTGTAATCCTGCTTTAGTAATGAGAGTCCTACCTGATGTCACTACTGTCATCTAGTCTCTTGGATCCTTTGCAGAGGCAGGAAAGACTGACTGAAGGCAACTGTTCATTAGTTCACTTACCTAAACCAGGAAATATTCTATGAAGAAACACTCTTAGATTTTTACTTTTCCACTTAAACCATCGAGTGCTATGAAATCCTGCACTGTACTCTCTCAACAGAATATTCCTTGCCTGAACAATATTGAAATTGATATTTATTTAATTTCTAAGTGTATTTGGATTTCAAGAGAATGACACCATGGGCACATATTTAGAAACATTTTGCACAGGAATTTATGATTTTCCTAGGCATCATTATTAGGCACAGAAATACCTTTGGGAGTAGCTAAAATACCCCAGCTGTAAGCGCTGACAGAGCTGCTTTTAGTGCCACTGACAGCCTTCTCAGATGCTTCCCCAGTAAGGCTGATGGCAATATCTTCACCAAGCTCAAGGGTGCAATCTGAATGGAGTCCATACCTTGATTGCTACTAGCTATGTTAGCTAGCATTAAATCCTGTAACCTATAAGGAAAGGCTTTTATACCTACAAAGTGGTCCTCACAGAATTCTGGGTAAGGCTGGAATTGTAGTCTGGCCAACACTATCTACAGTATGGTGAGAAAATGGGTATCAGTTATTCTTTTATTTCCAGGAACCATGCAGTGACAATTCCTGTGCTTGAAAATCTTACAATGTTATGTGTAAGCAAGGTATAACTACTGCTTAAAATGTTTAAGTTAGGAAATTCCACATGACATATATTTATTAATATTTTAAAAATTTTTGAGGTGCACAAGTGAAACAAATTCAGACAGAGTTGATGCCGTCTGACAGCAGGAATATGGCAGAGATGATTTCTTGGGGTCATTGCTACACTGTGTTTTCTATGTATTTGTGATTTCATAAGGTTATTCATATGGCCCTTCCCATAAACTCTACTGCCAGAACTAGATGGAGGTATGTTAAGATAAGTAGATGCAAAAACTGTAGGACTGAGTATCTATATAAACAACAGAGCAAGTCCTCAAGGATTCCAGTAGAGGTGAATATATGAAGATAATTCTAGCTGACAGCAAGACGACAGCAAAGCATGCTTTAATAAATACGTAACAGCAGATTAATGTGCTACAACTTCAAAATCCTAACAAGAAGTTGGGAGTCTGTATGCTTGGGAAATTTAACAGTAATTGTTCCCTATTGTATCTGTGACACACACTGTGCTACATTACCTGTAGTGTGTCCTTTAAATGATGAATGTGTTTGTCCCTCACAATGTCATGAGCATAATGATTTGTTTACTTTTCTTCACTTTCACTGCTAATCCATATTAGAAAGTTTAACCTAGTAAAAAAACAAAATCCAATCAAACAAAGAGGTAATAAGTGTCCAGAAGCCTGAAGCTAGGCTGGCTAACTAGACTGCTTATCTGAACCTATTCTCAGTGGTGCAACTGTTTGTTAAAAGGTTAGTATCACATGCAAAAAAAATATGAACTTCCTCTATTTAGTCATCTAAAGCATTGACTTATTTTCCTTCCACTTAATAAGAGATCATATTTCAGTAACACTGTTGACATAAACTGTTAAGGCGATATAAAAAATTAGCATAAAACCAGCTTGAAATTGTTCTGATTTATCAGAGGCAATCAGTTTTGAAAACTGTTTTGTGATCTATACTGCAGTGATTTAACCTTGAAAAGAAATGGTTTTCAAATATTTGTAGCATATCTTCAGAAAGCCTGATGTACTTAAATTCACTCAAAGTAAGAAGAGGAGATGCAATGCACTAGTTCCCAAACTGAGTGGAAAGTTTGATTTATTAGCACTTGATCCTGTGAATCATGTACCCACCTACAGCTTCATAGATTAGGTGTTTGCAGCTCTAAGTTTGAGCTGAGAATTTAATGAAACAGGATTTGATGAATTCTGTAGTTTGTTTTTCTTTTCTCTATCTGGAAATTAGGTTTCTATACATATGGGATTAAAAGGATTTAATGTCCCATTATCTCTCTTGCTATTTTCCTTTGTAAAGTTTAGATTCTAAAAAGTAAAGACTGAAACAGGGACCCCAAAAGCTATGATAACACTAATTTTTCAAAAAAGCAAAGGAATAGGAATATTTTGTCCCTAGGCTTGTCCTGATATCTTCAACAAAGCTGAAGAAAAACCTGTCTGATTTCTTTTTTACATTATGATGGAACTACTGCTATGTGTATCACAAATAAAAGTTGAGTGAGTGTGCCTGTATTTATATATTAGTGGTTTATTACATTATGTTACCTTTCATATTGAAGTGTCCAAAAATCATATAATAACTATTGTAATATTATTTTTGCATTTAATATTTCTATATTAATAATTTAATAACACTTTGAGCATCCACTTAATTGGTAGTACAGCTATTGCCATTTTTCTCATTAAAACAAAGAGCATGTGTTATTTAGGTATATATGAGGGATCAGTAAGTTTGTTGCAATACTACTGAAAGATATTTGTCAAGAAAGTTGCAAACATTGCAATAGTCTGTATTTATGTTAAGGACATAAATAAAAGCTTGGAAAATTTTTAATTAGAACACTTGAACATGTGATAATAATTTCTGAGAGCTAGAAAATTTACAGTGACACCTAATTTAAGAGGAAACTGCAGAACTGGGATGAAAAAGTATTGACAAAAAGGAGGAATAAGAATCAGGCAGGGTCTAAGAGTACAATATGTGAATTACTTCATATAGTAAGTTAATAGTTGCTTCCTTTGATTCGTTTACAGAGGGAGCAAGAAGGGTGAGAAATCAGATCAGACACATTTGCCTACTGACTAGGACTGCAGGCTGCAGTAGGCTGACTGAAGACAACACATTCTATATGTTTTTCATGATCCATTTTTTTGACAAACAGTTTATTCCATATGCACTAGGACACCATTATTGATACACACAACCTCAGAGAATAACTTCGGCTCTAATTTGGGATGTGCTGGCTTTGAGAAGAAATTCAATTCAACTGTATATATAGGATAAATATTCAAACCTGAGTTAGTATTAAAAGCCAGTTTTGTTTATCCCTTATGGTGTCACGGTTGTTCTTCTGTCAATCTTTACAGAAAGAGCTCAATACATGCAGTGTAAATCTACATTTTTCCTGCATTTAATCTAATGAAAATATACATCTAGGAAATATGACTCAATCATATATAAGAACATAGAAAAGCAAAGTGCTATTAAATATGTATACTACTGACTTAATTATAGAAGTTAGGAGGAAACTTGAGAAAACTAGGATTTTTTGGTATGTTTTTCTTCTCCTTAATCTAATCAGACAACACTAAAAGCCCAAGAGGTACATAAACTTCAGCAACTAGTTATATTAAACCTGTGTTTACTTAGATGATTTGTATGAGATAAATAAGTAATTACCCAAAGGACATTAAAAAATGAAATATATGAGACTGCATGTGAGCAAGCTAACACAAGGCAGAGAGCTTGACTGGTGCATATTTAATAAGAAGAATTCCCTGTGCTTTTATATCCTCTTCCATTCTATAGAAGTCCTTATATCACCTTTATCACCATAGTAACTCAGCACTTTACATTCTTCTCCTTCTATCCATCATATTATTTTATCAGTTTAGTAAAGGATAAAGTGCTTCCTTGATCATTCACTGTTTGGTACCCTGCCTTGTGGGCATCCTGCTGAAAAGTATTGTGAATAATGTAATAATTCAGCAATCTTCTCCAGTACAAAAAGTGATTCTGGTTTATACTACTGTACTATCAATTTTTTCATTGTATTTCATCATAATGTTTAAAAAATGAATTAATCATGAGAGCTTAGTATCTTTTAAACACTTGATAAAAATTTCTGTAGCCTTCTGAGTTGGAAGAATCAATTATTATGGTCATAAACCTTGTACAGGTTGAAGACTGGCTCTAAACTGTCAAAACCCGGCATTCAGAAGAGACAACATTATTTAGGTTTACTAGAGGGTATTTTTTTCTATCTTTCTCTATTATAGTAGCCCCAAAAGGAGGGAAGGTGCCAAGAAAGCATGTTTTGTAGCCCCAGAGTGCTCTATTATTAAAATATGAACAGTCACACTAAAAAGAATAAAAAGGTATTTTCACTTACATGCAAATCTAACCCTTTGAGCTGTAGCATATGAAATTAGATATGCAGTTATTTACATACATCAGTCAAAAGGAAAGAAAATTTGCAGTTAACTAGTTCCATACAAATAGGAATGGCAAAGATTACAGCAGTGAGTAAAATCAGTTTAATAAATTGGACCTGAAAATTTAGGATATTTGTCTTTCATTTATTTTTTTTTCCAAGATACCACCCTCATAGCTTCTAAATGCATTTGGTGTACTTTTATTTATTCATACTGAAGCAGTGTGCTGAGACGCTTTGCCAAAAAACTTGAGTTTATCTGTATGAATGCGAACATTACTACTTTGAAACAAAGCTGACATTTCTTATGTTTGATCCTTTAAGTGCAGTCTGTCCTAGCTTTTATCTAACATTGCAAAACATTCTTTTCCTGTGTTACAGTGCTTCAGTTTGATCCAGAGAAGCATTTTAGTTTTTATTCTGAATGCAAGGTTCCAAAATCCACATTTTGGTGTATTTTTATACTTAATACAATTTACTTTTTTCTACACAGTCTTCCTTCAGGTTACTGACAAAGCCTCAGAAGGACAATATTTTTTTTTTTTCCAAATATAAAGTGCTATTGGTACATCAACAGATATCTGGTCCCAATAAAGCCTGCCATAAGAAATTTAATTTAAATGAGCATACTAGCTTCAATCCATTAAAATTAGTGTCATGATTTGTGCAGTTTCACTCCCTTAATTTCAGTTGTGATCTTTGCTTTCTCAAAGGAGTAAGGCAAGGTACAAATAAAAGAGTACAATATTCATCCCATGGTTAATCAGCCCAGAACTGCATCAATCATACAGCTCATGAGAGTGACTGTGTGTGACTCTCTGTGCTGATTAGCAAGTTACCTGGGACCAGATCCTCTGGTTAATGTGGCCTGACAGAGCTTCACAATCTGACTCGTGGATATTAAAACACGAGATGAGGAGTAACTGGAGCAAGTTAAGTTGTTCAAACTATGCTTAAATACTTTTTGTGATGTACACTGCAAATAAAGAGTTAAAGACTCCTGGTCTAAGTAGATGAACCTAACATTTACAGAAGCCTATTTATCCAGCACTGCAGGCTCAGCGATTCCTTTTTTTTCTGCCTTGTCTCAGAAGGCATTTATATGCTTTCTCCACTGTAGGGCCTTTTCCTAGCAAAGTTTTCCCACCAAGATTACAGATTTCCTTTTCCAAACTCCTCTGATTACTCTTTCCTTTCTCACCTGACAGCTGAGCATGATTAAGCACGAATGAAGAAAAAGAAAGATTCCAACACAAGATTCTTGCAAAAATTTGATATTTAGTTTTAACCTACAGAGAAAGCTAATCTAGGTCAATGAACAAAAAGACAGAAACACAAGTTTATTTATGCGTAAAACATTTGTAAACTTCCCTTTAACATATTCAGAGCTCTTTATTTATTAGTTAGTCCTCTGTTGGCCCCATTTTGAGCTTAGCTCCACAAGCCTGCTCTTGCTGCAGAAGTTCTGATTCTATTTAAGCAAAATGGCAATATTTGGTGTGGACTCAAGTGTTAAAGGGCCAACAGTGACAAAACAACACTGGTTCCAGTTCTCCTGAGCCACACGGGCTCACAGTCCTTAACAAACCTCTCTAGAGCTTCTGCCTCATTGTGGGTGCTAAATGTGAATGCAGTGCAGCTCTTCTGTTCCTAGCAGCAAACGAGAAAATGACCCTTTCAGACCATGACTGAACAATAAAGAAGCTAGAAAGTTACAGATTTATTGTCTTAAAAGGAAACTTTCCCAAGTAGTGCCAGAAGAGCTTCCTTTTTCGGGTATGTTAATGTGAATTGCAATTATTTATAATTTTGTACAGAATGCAGTTTTTAAAAATCCCAAGTCTTAGTTGCTTATTTCAGGAAGTGAGTCAGTTTTGCTCTGCTTTGATTATTTGGCAAGCTCATATCCCCTTGCTGTTACGTACATTTTAGTCTGCATGTCCATCACTGAAACTTGAATATGATTATGTTTGGCCCAGTAGATTCATGTCTTTTAGAACTATAACATTACTTCACTTGAACAGTTATTAGGGTTGCAGAGATGTAACTACAATTGCTAAATGGGATAATGCAAAATGGATGAAGCAAGAGAACCCCTGGAGGCTTCTTGATGTTTATTCTTTCAAGTAATGCACTCTTCTAAGCCTGTCAGCTCATCACAACAGAGAATTATTTAGGGAACCGTGTGAACAGTATTGCTTCACAAGTCTTACAGCCACCCAGAATATAGAGTGTGCATTATACAATTCCAGTCATAAATAGACATTTCCCTGTTTTCTGCAAACTGGTCTCACTACAATGGCTTGTCTCATTAGAGCAGTGCAAATGCGAAAGCACAGCCGTAAAGTAGCAACACACTGTTGTGCTTTATATGCTGTTTGCAAACTCTATTTACTGTTATAAATAAAGCTAACCTTCTAGGCTCGTTATCACTTATACTCTTCTGAGGATAAACTAAGACTGTGACATTTCATTCTTATCCAGTATCTTTTAATAGGTTGGCCACAGTAATACCATTGCTTAATGCTGCTACATGTTTTAACTCTGAATAAATTTATGCAAAAATCATTAACTTTACAGCATTATAGGTGTATGAGAGATATGTTACAACTTAAGGATCTGAAATCCTCATGACACCATTGAGATTGCATTCAGGAAGAATCAGTCAGGCACCATTCTTTTGTGCAGTTTTTACACATATGCTTAAAAGACACCTGTGCAGTACTATTCATCACTAACAGAGTAGGAATATATATTTCAAGAGAAATACAATGTATGGGATTTAATGATAATAGAGCTAATCTTTTTTTGTATTATAAAGTCTAATAGTCCCCCTAAAGTAAAGGAAGATCGAGGCATAATTTCTAGAACTCTTTTAACCACTCCAAGGCTGAGTAGAACAAGAAGCAGCCATATCATCTCTGCCCCTGAACAGGGAACAACTTCTCAATGTACAGTAATAGGAAAAGGCAATAGGGATTAATGCATCATTCTGTGACCCTCACGGGTGTAATGGTATGACAGAACAGCTATGCATGTGTCATGGCATAGTAAACCAAGCCAATAACATTTATGGGGATGCACAGTGAAAGCTGTGCCCCTGATCTCTGGACTAGCAGGAAGCAAAACTTCTTTTCACAGTTACTATCAAACACTCCTAAGGATTGTCTGCTTCCAGTCACAGCTATCAGCACTGAACATTTACATGTAGAATTTGGGAAACAAATGTGTTCTGTCAACGGCCTTCACACCATCTCAGTTGTTATATGTTAAAACCTGTGCACTGTGAATAGGAACTGGGAAGAAAAGGTGACTTTTAGAATTGTGGTGTAGTAGATGAAGGTCGTAAAATCCTCTTATTTTTAAAAATTATTCTAAGTCTTTACCCAGCACCACTGAGGACCTAATAAAGCATTGGAACAGGCTGCATAGAGAGTTTATGTAGTCTCCATCCTTGGAGATTTTCAATACCTACCTGTACAGTCTTGAGGAACTTGAATTTAATGTTGACCTTGACCTCAGGAAATGAGCCTGGATGGTCTTGTGAGTTTCCCTCCAACAGTTCAATGATCCAGTGATCTTTGGTGTCACACAGCCTGCCTGTAAGGCCATCTTTTACACTTGGCACCAATTATAGATGAAAATAATCCAATCCCCATCTCTTCTACTGGATCAGACATGGGAGTAATGAGAGACTGAGTTAATAGCTTTTTGCTGAAAGAGTTGTTGTCTGCTGAAGTCCTGCAATGCAAGTTTTATCTTTGAAAATAAATTAACAGAATCCCAAATTATTTCAGGTTCAAAGTAATGAATCTGATGTACAGTCTAAGAGCTGTGTTTCAAGAATATAATTGCTTCCATTTTCTCCTAACTTGTTGCATGGAAGGGACAAAATATAGCAAAACCAGCTCCTCTCTCTTCTCTGAGCACTCCAACATGCTTATTTTGAAACAACTGGATTCAGAGACATTGATGTCACAGTGGCAAGTTGTACAGATCACTCTTTCCTTACTCTTCCTTGATTGTTGTTGATGTAATTCTCTCCTTTCACTTATATCTTATTCCATTGGTGTGTTTGAGTGTTATGTACAGTGCTTAGTGTATTTACACACTCTGGGTGACAAAGCTCCATTGTGAAGCAGTCAGTTCGCTAGTCTACCTTTAGCATTGTTGTGATTATTTATTATTTATTCCCATCTCATCACCCCATTAGAGGCAATAAATGTATAAAATTGCAGAGCCTGGTGTGTTCCTCAACTGTCCCCAAAGTCAGCATAGTCAAATACATCTGCAGGTGAATGATGAAATATTAAAATAAATATGCAACAAGCATCCATAGGAAATACTACCTCAGTTTTCACTCCCGTGTTCAGAGAGAGAGAAGGCATTCCCTGATAAAAAAGCTTCTTACCATCCAGCTTTGTCATTGTTGACATGTTTTTGGGGAATGAGGATATTTCAACTCAAATGTGAGGAGAAAACCATAATCTAAACATTTCAATTTTCCTACCTCAAAACGCAAACCAGAAAACTCTAATTACAAGCCTGCTTTCCCATGGAGAAAAAGTGAAGTATACATGCTTCCTTCATCCACGGAATTATTCCCCAATCTCCTTTTCTCTCCTTCCTTGGGTGATAGGGACTCCTGTTTTCTTCTCTCTTTGCATACTTTACTTTTCCAGGTTTATTATACATTTCCTAACTCTTATGTATCTAGAGGACTTAGATGGACTTCCTAGTAAGACTAATAATGACTAAATTTTTTCATGTCTTAATATGCAATATATTATTCTCACAATGACTCTGTGAAGTAAGAAATTACTATAATTCCTTTTTATTATTGGGAAACTTGGGCACCAATCCTACAAAATAACAAAGGTGCCTGGAGTGGGAGTTGGATATATAATTCAGTGTGGGGACATCAACATCTCTTTTTCCATAGAAGACGTTAGTAACAGAATATTGTGTGGGGATCTGAGTGAAAAAAGGAGGTACAAATCCACACCTTTTCTGGAAGCTGTGCAACTACTTAGAAAATAATGTCACTGGATCATGAAAAAGACAACTAAGTCCTCTATGCTTCAGCATACAATGCATAAAAACTCAGGCCTCTCACTTCAGGGCAGATTGTTCTTATGAAGCAGACATCTCCATTAGATGTGGCATTTTTAATACACTCAACACTGGTTTCTCCACCTTTGCAGATTCTTGTGACTTCCTCAGGATTTTGCTACCCATCAATAACGCGATTGCACTACCTTATCCTTTGTCCTGCTTCTAGCTCAGTGTCGGGAGCCCCAAAATTTCTGTTAGAATAAAAATAAATAATATAGAATCCACAGACTGTATCTGTTATGCCTCTAGGCATTGTCCCCTGACACTTCAGTTTCTTACTATGTGAATTCAAGAAAAAAAAAAACCACAAAACCAAAACCAAACACCAAAAACCTCAACCAAACCAACCTAAAATCTATGTAAAGAGAAATTGGGATATTCATAATGAAGTTTCTATTTAACTTTGACACAAACCTAAAATTTGGATTACCTAGAATATTAGAAGCTTATTTAAAAGATTGCATGCAGTTGCTTAAAGATTTAGAAGGCTCTATCTGTAAATACATTATACCACCACAGAGCACAGGACATGAACAACAATACTCTGTTTTCCAGATTGCGTAACAGTTGTTTTTATCTTCTGATAGAAATACACAAAGATTTAAAACCACAATGTATGACACCAAGCCAAATTTTGTACATATACAAAGACACAGTTAAATCTAAGCAAGCAAAACCATCAAAACATCTCTGGCACCACCTACAGAATTAATTCAGTATTAGCTTTAAAGGTTTTCTGTTGACAAAAATAAAAAAAAAATAATAAAGGCAGGAAAAATCAAGAGGAATGAAGAATAAAAAATAGAACATTTCTGGAACTAGAATTATATGAATGCTCAGCCTCCTACTGATGAAGTGTTGCTTAGTAGTAGCTGCTATGCTTTCCATGCAACATATTCAAACTCCAAAGTGTGCTTACATGCTTGTGAATGGCCTCCAGGAAATGATTAAGTGACAAGATACAATCTGTAATGTGTGGAAATCAGTCTTTACTATTAAGGATTTACTTTCTAGTACTGGAAGACTATGTGTATAGATTAACCACATTTTCACAGCTGGATTTCTGAATAGAGCTTCATTAAACTGGTATAAATATACACCATATTGTTGTGTGCTTTTTTTTTTTTTTCATCTGCATCAAGATCACTTTGGTACAGAAGAATGCTGTTTCATTATATCCACTCCAGCTGTGATCTTCTTCCAAAGTCCTAGCACTTGCCAAATGTAAAACTTAGCACTTGCTCACAAGAGTAGGTTAATAAAGTTTGATTGAAAGAAAGATAATATGGAGAACAGAGTAGGTAAGGGAGGGGATAAAATGAATGTTATAATGAAGAGAAATTATTGGTTACTGTGGTGTAGTTTTCTTGGTTTTGGTCTGGGCCTTCCTTGGTAACCAGGTTATAACTAAGGAAGTATTCCACACCATTCCTTCACGTAATCAGGGGTATATAAAGGCAAGGGAAGGTTTCTCTGTCTCGCTCTCTCTTTCTCTTCCTTTTGTGTGCTGGGGAGGACATCAGGTCTCTGTGTCGGCTTAGCTTTTATCTATGTGAGCTGAGGTCTGTCGGAGAAGCTGGTGTCTCAGTTGTTCAGAGGTGGAGATCTCTACTGTTTCTCTGAAGGGGAATTTTGGTGAGAATTTATTGTATTAGTTACTTATTGAGCTTTTCCCTGAGTTTACAAGTGTGCGTATCTGGTTTTACTCATTTTTGTCCCATTTCCCTTTCCCCCCTTTTCCCTTTTGGGATTACTTTGGGATTTGTTCTGTAGATTCATAGTGTTTGATTGTATATAATTGTAATATATGTGAATATATATATCCTTTTACTACAATTCTCTTTTGGTACAGTTTTTCTTCTCTCTTGGGAGGGGGGAATCTGTGTGGCCGGCATTTGGGTTTGGCAGGGAACCAACCCATAACGTCCACAGTTATAAATATTCTTCATTTCTTTGCTATTCACTCAGGGTGCTGTGGTTATTGCCATTCACAAATAGACTCTTCCGAGTCCCATAACAATGAAAGTTAAAGAAAATACATGTTTTGACCCAAATGACAGATAGCAGCCACAAATCTCATATAACACATGGTTGTATAAAAAGGTACAGAAAGAGCAGGTTATATGGTTGATACGGTGCTCAGACCTCTATGAGAAAGCATTACACAGTAAGTTATCTGAAAAACTCAACTAGGGCTTGTGCTTAGGTATGGGCATAAATCTGAATTGAAAAAAAACCAGATAATGAGTTTAGTGAAGTTAAAGGCAAAATATCTCTTTGATTTAAGCAGGGTCAGATTTCATTTGTGGATTTCTTGAAGGTAAAGCATATATTTTGATGTCTTCCAGACCCAGGGCCATGACGCAGCTGTGAAAGCAGAAGTCAGGGTGGACCCATAGGGGTCTGCAGTCCCAGAGGATGCAGTCACTGGGGTGGATGCCCTGGAGGCAGCCAGGGCACCGCTGGCAGACAGATGGCTGGCTGCTGGGTCTGCTTTACCCTCAGAATTCCTTATGCTTAGCTATACTAAGTGTGCCAGCATCTCTGTGTCAAGTTCTGCACCTCACTGGGCACTTAACGAGAAGAAAAAAAGGTGTGAATATGTTTATGGAGTAGCTGAGCCAAAATCTCTGTTTTTTGAGTTGTTTTATAACTTGCCAGCTAGCACTTCTATCCCAGAAATTACTGTATAGTCTCCAGGTAGGCATAAGATTCAACAGTATTACTGCATGTATTCATATTTGCATTCCTTGAAATTTTATGGGTATATAAAATGTCTATAAACATTCTTTATTGATACTCTTTATTGAAAGTAGCTCCCTGATGAAATAACTTCAGTTGATTGCACTGATGTAGCTCAGAGGGAAATTAGACTTGAGACGGATTTTACATCATTGCATTTCCTCAAAGATTTTTCTTTCTTACCTAAACCAAATTGTATATTACCATTACATTTAGAAGTGAATGAGGAAGGATTAAACTGGAGATTGTTATGATACCACTAAAATAAGTCTATTCCTGTAATAAGAGCTATGATTCACTGTTCACAAGTCATCTTAGGCCACTGACATTCAATGTTAATCTTTCTGCCAAACCAGAGCTAGTGAGTTTCTTTGTGAGTTGCAATATAAAATTCCAGTAAACAAACCATTTAAGATATGTAGGAGTCCCACAAATATCGGTAATTAATGAGCCCATGTCCCATATTGTCACAGAGAGCATTGAAGGATATATAATCCCCCCCAGAGTCCGGGGAAGTAAAGGAGAGCTTTAGCTGATGAACTGCAGAGTGCTATCCAGGAAACACCCAGTTTCATGTCACGAAAACAAGAGTGGAAAAGGGAGGGGATGGCATCCTGATTTGTTAGTGGGTTCTTCCAGGTGCAGCATGTAATATTTTTACCAAAAGCAATATGCTTTTGTTCTTGGGTGAACAGTTGAGTACCAGTGACATTATCTCCTGCTGCTACAAAAAAATCCAACAACCCAATGAACCTGCAAACAAATCTGTGAAATGACTAAAACTGAAAAAAGATTATGGAGAAACCAATCTCCCATCTATTTTCAGTTCATTCACTTTGTACATTTGATAGCATTTTTGGTATTGTCATTTTCACTTTCTCCTCTAAACTAGTAAGTTTTCTCTCTTCATGAGGAAAAGCAGTTTATGTCAATCAGGCTCTAGTTACTTTAATTTCTTTTAACTGATCATATGTCACATTCATGGCATCCTCACTAACAGATTAGAGTTGAGAACAGGGACGAAGAGCTGTATCTACTGTCTCTTATACAGGGAGTACAAGATATGTATCCTATTTTATTTACCTAATCTATTTTATTATTTATATAGCAACTATTGTTACTTATTCTGGATATATCAAATGTATGCAAGGTCAAAATTAAAAGCTGTTGTTGTAACTGCAATTTCTTTCCTAAAGAGAAGTTTCTGTAGAGAATAAGTCAGTTTTGTGTGCTCTGGGTGGGTTTCATTCAATTAATTTGAGATGTTAATTAATATGGGCCACGTAGCAGGTTTTGTTATTGCAACAGTTTAATAATGTTTTCCCTTGAGTGAGAAGATGATTTTAAATTGATCACTTAACAGTTAAGAGGTCTGTGAGTTGCAACTCTGCTTCCTGCTTTCCATGGTGTTTTTGGGATGCTATGCAAAATGATTTTCACACAACTGTTTCCCTCTGAATTAATGGATTTTCTGTAAATGTCACTAGTGAGAAGGAAGTGTTCAGATACTGTTGACTGAGTAGGTTTTTGGCAGACTTCTTAGCAACCCTGTATACTCTCAGCAACAGTGTTGATTTTTAGTCTTCCTATGAGATTGGGTAGGGGTGGAGAGAATAGTTTTCTTTTCCCTCTTCTATTGTTTGGAAGCATATGTTTCCAACACTGGTCATGTCATATTGGCAATGAATATTATACCTTTGTTTTAGGAGGCAGATGCACTTCAGAAACCTTTTTAGTAATTTATATAGTTAAGTTACACTGTACTTTTTTCTATTTTTTATTTTGGAGTCCTTATAGTAAAGTATGGTACCCTAACAAAATATCACAATCAGACCACAAATTCAATCAATGGGCTTGAAGAATAAGCAATGAGAACTTTGTATGATGCCACAATCTGTGAGTGTGATGACTCATGCTCCAACAAAGAAGCTGAATGATTTTAGTAATAATATCCAAGTGGAGTATTCCACTAAACTCATGCCACTGACTCACTCTTTGATAAGACACAGCACACAACAGCTCCAGTGAACAGAGAGGCAGCCTTCAAGGACAGGTTGCAAGAATCTTCTTATCACACACCTGACGAGACCCTTCGAAGGTAAGAAGGAGAGGCACACTCCAGGTAGTGGTATGATGGAATGGCTATGGTGGAATGGCACATTTATTAAAATGGTGCTGGCTTATATAAGGTCAGCATGGAACTTTCTGGAAAGGGGGTTGAACTTGGGAGGAGCATGCAAATCCTCCTACATGAAAGGAAAGATGAAAGGGCAAACAAGGGCAGAGATAACCATATAAGGAATGGCTCCACTGTGGCAAATCTGACCAATCAGGGAGCGGGGACAACATGAGGGAGACAACCAAACTCCATTTTGTACAGCATGCAATAATAATATTTAACTTCACAACTGTGAATTCATAAACTAGGAAACCCGTAACAACCTGATATACGGCAATAAACTTTCTCTTATATGAAACAGCTCTTTCCTGTAGGTCCCCTTCTTGACACTTGGTCTTGTCAACCAGTTCCATGGTCTTTCTTCCATTTTGGCGTAATTTCGTACTCCTACACATGCCTTCAGAAAGCTCTACAAGGTATCTGATCCTTTCTTGCAGTTTCCACTGTCATTTATACCTCATTTTCCACTGCATCAATATTTGCTAGAACTTCCAAAATATGTTTACAATTTCTAGATGTGTCAATACCTTTCTTAGGCACACAAGTTTAAGCTAGTCCTTGCCATAGTCAGCATTAGAAAGAATTATGGCTTTCAGAAGTTCCTCGTGGCTTACATAATTCTCCGAATCCTAAATCCACACAAGTGTAGATATGTAGTCAAATACAAACACATTACAATACATTTTGGATTTTTAAAAGAGTGAAAGTATTGTAAATCTTAATCTTGAGCTGAAAACATTTCAAACTGAGTAACATTTGAAACTGGGGGTTTTAAAGGGGTGTTTTCATCCTCTTTTATCATGAAGTATGAACAATTATACTGCTTTGTGTAGAATAGACAGTATATGTTAACTTATGCAGTCTTGCATAGCATATTGCTAATAAAAATAGAATAATCAAAGTACTTAGCCTCTTAGGAGTGAAATGGCATCTTGACAAAAATTAGAAGACTATGGAAACAGATTTTATTTCAGAAATTGAAATACTGAAATGTCTTTTATAAGGATGAAGAGATATTACAGACCCTAATAAGTCACCTGGTAAAACTTGCCATAATATCATCATTTTCTAGGAAGGTAAGATTTTAGGCACTATTTTTTTAACTAAGCTTAACCTAAAACATATTGTAATTAAAGTGTGTTCTAACTCCAAGGGGGAAACAGCTCGCTACTTTACTTTCTTCAGCAGCCTTTCATAATCTGAAGAGTGTTTCCACATCTTGTCTCAGAATACTCTTTCTTCCACTCAGCAACTACTCCATATCTTTCATGAAGAACAGAGCCCCAAACTTGGAACCACTTAAATTGAGTTTTAAAGAGGAGGGAAGATTATATGTCATGTAGGCTGTGACTCTTCATATGGTGCACAATACCACTGTGCTAAGTCATTGCATTGGCCATTATAATCCTGAAATATTTAATTTAAATAAACCCTGACAGCTTTTTAGTTCTCTATTCTGTACTACTGAAGCATATTGTTGGAATGAATCTTCCATTCTACCTTGTTAAATATCATTGTGTCTTAAGACAATTTTTTCCAGTTTGTCAAGATCATTTTGAATTCTGTTAGTTTTTCAAACACATACAGTCCTTCCCTTACTGAACATCGTCTGCAGTTTTCTTGTCACTTATTTGCAACTCTTCCAATTCTTTGATTTACTAATACTGCTTCTTACAACTGTAAAATAAATATGACAAAATGATCCTGCTTCTGCTGACTCCTAAGCAGTTCATTAAGTCTGCATTATAAACGAAGTACTCACAAAAAAACCCACCCACAAAATACTTATTAATCAACTCAGAATACATACACTCCTGGACATGGAAGGCAACACAATTTTTCTTTGAGTAACATGTAAGTACTATCAAAATAGTCTAGATGATTACATGAATAACTGATTTTTAATTTTGGATAAATATCTTTTTTCTTACAGAAAAATATTTTTTTTTCACAGTCAAGTGAAATGTCTGCTAGAGTTATCCAGAACATTTAATCTGGGCTTTTATTTTGTTTATTATTCTTGGATTTGTTTGGTTTTCCTTTCATTCAAAAATCAACAGTGAGAAAATATATAATCAAAATACTTGCTTTAATTAATAATTTTTTTCCTGGTTTTTTTTCAGTTTTATTTGTTGTTACTTTTTGAAATTATGGCATTTTGAAACTGCATTATTTTAAAAAAGAAATCTTATGATGAGAGGGTTAAACACTGAAATAAGATCACCAAAAATATTGTGAAATCTCCAACCCTGGAGACTTTCAAAATTCAGCCAGACAAGGTCCAGCACAGATGGATCTAATTTTCCTCTAACCCTGCTTTGAGTAGCAGGTTGAACTATATGGCATGCAGTAATTCTATGTAAATTTAAGAAAGGACATGTATATCAAGGATGAAAAAAGCAATAATTTTCCTGCTTTGTAAATGTCAGTATCCATTGTTCCAAAATTAATAAGCTACTATTTTTGTGCCTGGTGTGCTTGCACACAAATAGGTATGTTGATTAGCTGAAGGCAGGATGGGTACATTTCTTGAACATCTTGCATAATGAAACAACATTGCTGGGGCAGGGACTGATGTCCCCGGGGGTGGACATGGAGTCCTGGACTGTGGGCAGGGTTGGGGGGAAGCCATGGCGGAGGCACGCTTTTGTGATAGTACTTCTTCTGCCAAAGTGTCCTGGCATGCATTTATTTCTTAATGGTTTCAGAAACTGCTATCCTCAGCTTACATAGTTTCACAGATGTTGCCACTAAGGTTTTATTCTTCACTAAGACTTCATTCTTCAAGTGCTCATCCTAGCAAGTCTCTGTGTGCCATGGGTGAAAATCTGTTGAACTCACCTGCACATTTCTTTTATTATTATCCAAAGGTCTTTCCCTTTTTAATGACTTCCCTGTTCACTAACTTAGCTGTGTCCAGCAGGGGATTGACACCACCTCCTTGGAACAACATACTGAATCGTACATGGGTTGTCTCACCCAAGTCAGTGTCCCTGGGCTTTGCTAGAATCAGTTGAAAATTTTCTGGCAAAGCTTTCCTAGTGGAAAATAGTTTAAATTTCCTACCTTCCACCTTTCTTCTGCAACCAACCATCCTGTTTGCGATATGAGCAACAACCTATTGGAAAAATGTCAGTAAATTCACTTTTAACAAATATTCTGTGAAGAAGTGTCTGTGGAACAACCTGACTTCAAGCTCCAAAATTCCTTTGAAATGTAAAACCCAGGATCAACGTATAAATTATAAGCCATAATTTACAGCTATATTGACACTCCATAATTCCAGTTCATCAGGTTTTCACGTTTTTTTCAAAATAAGTGGGTCAGTGTCTCCTAAGAGGGGCTGTCTCTCAGTACACACTGTGGCCTCTCTGCTTTTCCAGCCTTGTTAACCAGAAGTGACTATGGCATGTTATCCCCTGGACTTCAGCTGAGGTGATATTTCCACAGATTTACCACCTGCAAGAGTGATTTGATTACCCTCTAGCGACTCCAGTTTCTAGAGGAAATTATTTTGTTAGGCACAGATTGCAACAGTACTAATGGTTCATTCATTTACTGTACTGGTCATGTCTGAACACAGTTTTCTTTAAAATTCCCATGACTCCAAAACAACACCTCTCTCAGGATGGTCCAAGGCACAAACAGAATGTGTTTGTAAATTGCATGTATTCTTACAAGCTCTAATTCTCCACATGAAGAGGGAAGTTGCCTGTATTAGATTCTGTTTTCTATATATTGCTGATAATGATGTGAATTAAATTAGCTTAAATTAGCCTGGTTTGCCTATACAGTTCATATTTTTCCCACCTGGCAAGTTTTGCTTTCACTCAGACAATCTGCATAATTATAAACCTTCAGCTGATCCCCAGTTTATTGTGAGAACTGTTGAAACCTCACTGCGTATTTTGGAGCTCTAGTAAATGCAGTAAGTAGAAGTCTAGGTCCACTAAAGCCAGTGGAAACACTGCCACAAGATCAATAAGACCAGATTACATTCAATGAAACAGTTCTTTCCCCTTTTTTATGCATCCTCAGATCATTATATCTGCAACAGTTGTTTTGGAAAGAAGAACAAGTTTGTCCATAGCAAGAACAGAATTCTGAAACAGCTCACTAGATCCATCAGGTTGATGTGCTTAATTCTCAATCTCGGCTCCTGCTCATGTTCAAGGTTCAAGATGTATGCAAGGTTCCATCCAGGTTTCAATCAGGAACCTGCATTTTCAAGAAAACCTGGATACCACTGAGAGAATAGTTTGTTCCATTGTCCATTTGATAGAGTCAATAAAAATAGAATACCAGCAAGTCTGAACTGATTAATTGATGGAAAACACTCAGTCCCCAGCATGGTATAGCAGAGGTGCTACAGAGGCAGGCACTGCACACTTACTAGCTAAGAAGGGAACAATCCATTTTCCAGTAAGGATGTTTGAATGAAATCTTGTGATTATTTCAGTACTTTTCATAATTTCACTACTATTATCCAAAAATCACTCCCAAAGAATTTGAGGTCTGCTTTAATAGAATACATAATTGTGAAAGAAGAAATTGTGATTGCAATTACATTAATAACTGTTGTTTGAATCAGCGAGATATGGCATGACACTTCACCCTCAAAAAATATAATAGAATTGATCATGAAGAGACACAAATGCATTAAACAAAAAAGAACAAAAAACCAAAAACCCCTGAACCAACAGAGGCAAAAACACAAGATTTTTTTTCCTCCACTCTGTTTAGCGAGGGAATTTTTGCTTCATTACAGGGTAATTATGAGTTTCAGATTCTAGCATCTTTATTTTCCTCCCAATAAGACCACTCTGTATATGAAGTAATAGTGTGCTCAGTGCAACAGTAGTAGAGTAATAGCTCCTTTAAAAGGCCAGGAGTATAAGATTTCTAGAAGAGCAGAAGAAGTTTGACAAGGAAATAGTATGAAATAAAAAGTTATGTTTTTCTTGGTATCAGGAACTAATAGATAAAATTACATGGACAGGAAATATTACAAAAGGTAATTACCTCTACTGGTAATAAGACACTTTCTGTCCAGGTATCTCCTTTGTGTGAGCCTGCAGGCTAGCCAGACCAGACCAATGACTCACAGTAGGGTTAAAACACCTGGGCAGATTCATTAACTCCTTGGAAGAAGAATCTCAACACTGAGAAAGACATATAGTAAGTGAGATATTCTTGCCTTTTTTTTTTTTTTAAGCTGTTAGGAGCAATTCCTGTATTTAAGTCAGAAGAAATGTAAGACTTCAAATAAATTAAATGAATGTAACCTCTTCTTTAAAACAACAGAAAACAGGATACCTGTTTATAAACATAGAATCCCTAGTGTCTAATGGAATACACATATATGTATCTTAATGTGTTTTTGGTAAGGAGAAGTCCAGACACTGAACCAGTAGTAATTATGTCAAATCAGAATCTACCATAAACTCATCCTATTAGAAATATTGATTTATGAACAATTCACAAACATGTAATATAAATATTTACCCAGTGCTACATTCCAGAAGGGCTCATTTGCTACTTTTGAGCAATTGTCCAACTTCCTATTTTTTCTTTAGCCCCAGGAATTTTAGAAATATGTAATGGCAAATTCAGGAAAACCAGTACACAATCAATAACAATTTTACCTAAGCTTCCACCTCTTAGACAGGATGCACTAACAAAGGGAAAACAAAAACAAAAACCAAAAACTCAACAAAATCCCAAAATATTATACAATTGTAATGTTGTCTGGAATAATTAAAACAAAATGTCTTACAAGGCAAAGGTTTCCTAAAACTGGCACAGAGTTATTTCAATAATGCCCTGGAATAAAAAGGTTAAATGTACATCAGTGGTATGCAATGTATATCATACAATACTGTTCATGCTGCTTTTTCTGTCTCTCTCTAAAAGATTATGACATATTGAAGTTATCAAAATGGATGTGTTTATATAAAACTCACAGTGATATGCAGTAGCCCTCTGAAGATCATACAAAAATAGAAGAGAAGATATACTTCACAGAGTCCCCAAAGGATCATGGTTTGTTGGGCTTTTGTTGTTGTTGTTGTTGTTGTTGGGTTTTTTTTGTTTTTTTTTCTTTTTTGGTTTTTTTTGTGTTTTTTTTTTAATTAAAACAAAAACAAAACCCAAAAACCAAAAAGAAAACCACAAACTTCCCTCCCCAAAAAGACCATTGTAGACCATTGTAAACAAGATTTCTCCATGCAATGACATTAAGTACAGCAAAGTGGTTCTCCCATAACTGTGCAAATAAAATTAAATTAAATGAAAAACCATTAAACACTGTTAACCCTTACAATTCTTAAAGAATAAACAGAAGTTAAGATCTAAATTGCATCTTTTAATTGCCTATTGAACTTTAACAGTTACATACTCAATATGAAAATATCAAATGTGAGAGATCTATATTTAATTCATCATGTATTTTTACACTTACAGTTGTAAGTAACCTATCACCAATGACTAACCAGAAAAATAACTCGGACAAAGCTTTTTTTGCAGTCGTGTCTAGCATCTCTGTAACATATGTTTTCAGTGACTTGAAATTCATTTAATTACATAGTGTAGTGTGTTTCTTTGCTCCAAGACAGATTTAATGTTAAGCATTACTCTCAGGAAAAGAGTCAGTGACTCTTTGCTTCCTGTGCTAATGGTCACTTGCAGGTGGGAGCAACAACTTTCTGGTAACTGAGAAAAGCAACTTCCTCACCTTTCTCTCTCTCTCCCTCCCTCAACAGAACCTGTATATCCTTACACTTGGTATGTCTTGTCTTTGTGTATAAAAGATAACAATGCTTACTAATCTTTCTGAGATGTTTCCAAGGTTAATGGAAGGAAAGTCATGCTCAAGAGCAAAGCTTTAGGATTTAATAAAGTTTGTGTCAAATAAAGCACAGTCAATTGTACAGAAAAATTATTCAGGCAGCCCACCAGTTAGTTTTACAACTATCTTAACCAAGGATGGATGGCATATTGGCAGTGGTGAGGTATTTTAGTACCCTTTTTCTACTTGGATTCTTCCAGCACTTTCTGCCCACCAGGCATCTCTACACTTTGGGTGTCCAACTTCTCCCAGCTAGCAGGAAGGGCAAGCGCAGTAACTGATAGGACCTGAGGACAGCTCCTTCTATGCTGCACCCACTTGGAGGGCATCCTGCAGTGTCTTTCTCACCCCACCTTCAATGGTGCTGTATTTAATAGCATGGCTGTGACCTTCTCTGTCATAGGATTTCAAACATTTGTGTTTCTAAACATGACAATGTGAAACTTCAGTTAACCACTTCTCTATAATTTTGTTATCTGATTCCTTTCAATTTTCAAAAACAAACAAAACTGGTTATTGCTAGAGGTTGGTGTAAACATGAAGGCTATTTGCATTTTATTGTCAGAATTTTCGGGGTGAAAGGAGAAAGGAGACTGGGACACCCAATCCCCCTCCCCGCCTCGCTCCCCTCCATACACAGAGCCACAGCACAGTGGAAATGCATATACAGTCTGAGAACAGGTGGGGGAAATCTTATGCTTCATTGAGGCTGGTGCTCCCTTCACTACTTAAGAAATGTTCCTCCTGAGAATCACAGCTAAAGTCTGTTTCAGGTTTTTCCCTCCAACTGTAAGAGAATTGTAGGCACAGCTTTGACCTAAAAGTTGTGAGCTGAATTGCCATATTTTTTATAATTAAAGGAAATGAGAACTTTTAAGGTAATGCTAGTGGAGGTTCTCACATTAGAAATAATAAAAAAGGATCCTTGCGTTGATTTTGCAGTTTTTGATGTATACAATAGAGCTTTGCTCTCATGCTTCTAGAAATAACATCAAAGCTTGTGCAATTCTGAGTCAAAATATTGCACAAAATCCCAATCCAACTTTCCTTTTTTCCAGAACAATAAGTGGGCTAATTTCAAATATAATTTTGGCTGGGAATAGCAGCTCAGATTTTTTCACAACTGTTATATACTTGTTCAGACCAAAATTACAAACCTTTAAAATTCATCCATTTTTCATAATACCTTTATTGTCATTATCTTTGCTGGAGTTTCAGGCAAAATTACACAGTGGGACTGACACAGGTGAAACAATAATGCAGCAATAGACACAACATTGATGGACATTCAGAAATGCTTGTGCATTAAGACAATGTATGTTTTCATAGTAAAAAATTCAAGTATCAAGAATATTAAAACTGACCAGCGGTAGAGCATTTAATAGTACAGAGTAAATAATGTGTTGGAACATGATGATATTGTCTCATGTTCTGTGTATTTTAAGGCTGCAGCTTTCTCATGTGTTAAAGTAATCAATTGCACATGCACTATAAATGCCAATTACTATATATGAAGGTTAATGTAAATTTTCCCTCTTGCAACCAGAAAACAATATTCTGTAAACCTGGAGAAAGGCCACCATACAGTACTAAAATGTTTTCAACAGCTAAGCAGGAAGAAGCTATCAGCAAAAGCAAGAATGATGATCATTTAAGCTGTTACAAAAAGATTAGCAACAGTCCTTCCTTGCCATATGCATGTAGTTATTTTTACTGTACATACTGGCATTCATCACCCTATGATTTGCCATGTACATGAATAATTATAATCAGGCAAGAAAGAAGATTATTTTAAAAAATTATGCATATTCCTAAGCTTTTGCAGCACAGTATTTTTCTTTAAAGTTGTAGAGCAATCTTTTGAAAAAATAACAGAGCTTTTATTACTGATTTGTTGCTACTGTGTCTTTGGACAACTTGTTTCAAAGATTTCTTGGTTTTAGCCGAGATATTATGAGCAATTATACTAATGCTGCTAATTTTTAAGCATATTTTGCAGTGATTTCTATTTCCATTTCTTTAGTAATCCAAATAAAAACCCTGTCTATTTCCAGTATGATACATAAAGAATGAGTTGAGATATATTCAAGCATTCCTTAGAACATTTCCAATATATATGTATTTTATTTGCATCCATGGTCAAGACAAAATAAAATAGAGAGCCTCGTTCCAGAGTATTTTGATGTCTAGACTGTTCACCAAGGTTGGCGAGATCCAATGGGCATGAGTGCAGGTTCACCTTGTCACATCAGGTTAGACTTTGAACCAGGTTTTCTCATTGTCTAATAACTGAGCTCTGTCTCTTGGGCTAAAGAGGCCCTTGACAGGAGGCAGAAAGAACAGGCTGTCAGAGACTGAAATAGGTAATGGCTTAAACATTGTAAGATCACCCAAAGTCTTTTGTCCACTGTAGCAAACTGCAAAGTAACATCTGCTCATCCAGCAAAGCCCCCCTCTCCCTGAATATGCCTACTGTGGAAGCATCTTTAGATCAGATAAGTGGGTGCTATTGTCCACCTATCTCAGCTGCAGAAAGGTGTGCATACCTGGAGCTACAAACTGGATTTCCAGATAAGGAAAGAGGCTGATAAGAGGCAAATCCTGTGAGGTGGGATAATCCTTCTTATCATGCCAATGTCCTCCCTTATATGATAACTCTGCTGTAGGAATCCCTCTGGGGAACCTCGAAGACTTTTCACATGTAGTCTGGACTATTCATCTCAAATGTTGAACAATGACAGATCATAATTGATGCTGACATAACAGGCAGCTGTAATGTCTTAGGAGGTGTCAGAGACTTGCAATGTCCTGTGGCATCATCCATTGCAAAACTCCCCACCCCAGGGGAGGTACAAGGTGTTTCCACCTGAACTTGAAGTGTATAATAACTCATGAAATCTTTGAGTTTGGTGGGACAGCTTCCCCCACTCCCAACAGATCAAGACCATCACTTCAACCAACAGACATCGAGCCTGCAACTACCAAGTCTGATTGCTGGATCCAGTGGGTGGTGACTATATATATCTTTCCACTTTCTCTTCCTTTCCTTGTTCATTTCCTTAAGTGTTATTTTTATGCTTTAATATTGCTGTATTACTATAGATGATAACACCCAAAACAGCAACATACCTGTTTACCTTTGAAACAAAATTGTTTTAAAATAAACCCTAGATATATGTTTACAAATACTGATTATTCAGTTATTTCACTCTAATCCACTCCAAGGGATTTATTAACAAGAACCTGGGTTACCCTCCCCTTCTGGGGTGGGTTGTAACACAGGCTGCCCAAGAAGGTCTAAGAAGCTGCTGGTAAGTGAACTCTGCTGTCCTGAGTTTAAATCTCATCTCTTACTCAAGTCAGGACTGTGAATCTAGTTACATCACATTCTAAATGAGGGTCCCATTCTTTGAGCTGTGAGCTACCAGGAGGTTCCCTCCATCTCTTTCTGTCTGGTCATCACAATCAGCAGTTTCAGCTTAGACTTGAGAAACCTTTATAAAGAAAAGTGTTACTGGAAAGAGTTTGTTCTTAAAAAAACCAATCCAAACCAACCTGACAAAAACCCCCAAAACATCACTTCCAATCAGTTTACTTTGTCAAAAAAAAAAAAAAATTCCCACTTATCCCACTTAGGAGGACAAAAAGTAGATACATTATTCATGCACGTTGATTTTGTCAAACTAAGGTAGCAAGTCAGATTGGCATCCACCTATCATTTTAAATAAGGACCAGATAGTCCATTTTTCTGGAACATGGTATCAATCTCACATTATTCATGGACTTTGCTTTCAGAGTTCACTTGAGGTCATTAAAAGCTTGGAAAATGCTAAATAACTTCAATCAAGTTAGTATTATTGCTACTGAAATTTTTAATCAGTTAAAAAAGCTCATTAAGTTTGGACTTGATCCCATGGCCTTCACCAGGTTGGCTTAGGCTATAAATATCCAATATGTTCAGTTCATCTTCTGTCATTGATAGGATGGACTCAATAAAAAACAGGCGAAGATCCTGAATAGATAAAAGTGAAACTATTTTTTATTTTTTTCACACACCTACTTTTATATATTTCCTAAGTGTACATGCACTAACACTATTGGTGCTCATTACACACAATCACCTATTGGCCACAGTTACAAGCTACTGTCTACAAACTCGTCCAGGTTCTTATCTTGCCCTTCTCATGGGTTCTCAGTCTCTGCAAGATGTTTATCTTCACAGGTACACAACAATCTGGCCAAGATCAAATTCTTCTTGCTCTGTCAAGGGATCTGCAGGCCCGCTGCAGTTTCCCACAATCTTCCAAAACGAAAATGTGGACCAAGGCTTTTCTGCATTTCACCAAAGGTGAATGAGTATCCTTGAAGATTAGTCCCCAAGAGGAACATACCATTGAATTTGCCCTGAAACACAAGTGGCACTCATTGAAATTATGATATTTGTATGTGAGAAAAAAATTTGGGGAAAGAAAGGACATCAAAGACTACTTAACAGCACTGTTATTACCAGGATGTTCCACAGCAATACTCACCAGGTGGTGTGGTGGGATGCTGGGACATATGATTTTTTTACATGCTTCACAAATTAACTGCTACTGGCCACTGTCAGGGACACAGCACTGGGATTTGATCTGATCCAGCAGAGCCTTTATCTTATTCATTTGTCCTACTGGCTTTTAGTGCAGGAATATCATATTCTGTCTTTATGAATCAATTATATTTATCCTTTTGAAAAACCAAGAAACATAACCTACACAGTGAAAAGATGAGCAGGATTCTAATGTCAAATAAAGACAGTATTGTATAGTGCAAGTGGTGTCAACTCCATAGTGTGAAACCTCCATAGGTTTCTCATTTATTTCTAAATGAAGTAGACAGCCACAAACTCTTATAAAGGGAAAAGATAACTACTTCTGAAAATTAGGGTGGCAGGGCATAAAATTCTGGGATGGTCTCAAAATCAAGAGGGGAAAGCAGTATGTGAGCTTACTGGATTTCTTGCTTTGCTTCAATGAGAAGGTCCTCTCCTGCATCTTCAGTTTGCTTGGAGCCTGTAGGCAGAACCAGAACTGTCCACTACTGGAAGAAGTTGGAGTTGCCTGCTGTGAGAACACCTACAGAAATGCCAACCTACAACCACTTTCCTAAAGTACAAACAGCAATAAACAGAGGGTGAGGAAAAACACACAATTCTTACTCGAAAGTTATATTCTATCAGGAGTCAAACTCATGGATGTTAGTTTTCATTAGTCTGGATGATTCTCCTGCCTTAAGGGAGGGTCAGAAATGGAAGTCTTGTTGGAATCCCTGATAGGGTTTCCTATTCTTCCTTACATTGGGATAGATTCCAATAAACTTTTCAAACTGGAGTCAAAATAGATATCCAAAATAAGATAGTATTTTATAAGCATTTATCCCAGAAACTAAAGTGTGAAGGAAATGTCTTCAGAAGAAAGAAAAGTGGGTAGTCAGTGTGTATCTTAAGTACATACAGAATGTGTGAACATGTAAATGCAGAATCTGGTAAACAAGGAATATACTTCAGTTCCCTGCTTTTATAAGAGAAAATGGAACTTTTTTTAGACTGAAATTGTCAGTGTCTCTAAGGGTTTGAGTTGGTTGCTTATTTGAAAACAGAAAAGTTCGTCAATACATCAAAGGCTGAAAGTTCAGAGAGGTCTGAGGTATTTTAATTTAGAAGGACTTATCTTTTTTTTAATGTCTTCTAGTATCAAATTAAAAAATAATTTAAGTGGAGAAAGCAACTACTGAGAAACATAAATTCAATTAAATGGACACTGAATGGCTTCTGCCATTTTCTCCTGTGACAGCCCAGAGCTGAGTGTTTGCCAGCCACTCGGTGTTAATTAACATGCTTGAGTGTTTTCCCTACTATCACAGAATCATTATGGTTGGAAAAGACCTCTGAGATCACCAAGATCAACCCTTGACCTAGCAGAGGCAGCAAAGAGGTAGCTGGTTTAAAGCCAGCTGAGAATGATACCTGAGTTGTGATTGTTGCATTGGATCACACAGAAAATGTAGAAAACACTTAAAAAATAGAATGTCTGAAACTGTTTCACTTAAGAACCTTAAACTAAGAATTTATGTTTCCTGAATTAAAGTAGGAAGATTTAAAATGAAAGAGGGTTTATAATTTCTGTCTTCCAATTCCTGCTTCTGTAGGAGGGTTAGGCTACCCTTCTGCCTTTTGTGTCATAGAAGTCTGTGTTTATCTTATTGTATTTGTCTAGTAGCCTTTTTAACAGAAAACTAGAAAGCTACAACCATAAAAGTATGTTGTGATATTTCTTAGCATTATTTCAGTATTTTGTGCTTTTAATAAATTTTAATAAATAGTTTAAGTGTACAATAGTTTAAAAGTACATCTTAGTGAGGGTGACTGGATTTCAGGCCTTACACAAGCTATATAAAAGACAGGTATAATTGCAAATGAGGTTCCCTTGAGACTGCAGTCTTAGAAACAAACACTGAATACATTATCTTGGTATTTAAGTGTTGAAACAGATGCTATTTTTAACAGCTATAGTCTTTGGGAATGAGGATTATAGCGTTTTCTGTGTATTGACATACAAAATTGGAAGGTTTGCAAAGTAAAGAAGGTCAGATTATTGAATCATTTGGGTTGGAACATCTTCACATATAACAATTTGCCCCATCCAATCTGACCTTCAGTGTTTCCAGGGATGGGGCATCTACCACCTCTCCAGACAACCTGTTCCAGTGTTTCATCACTCTCAATGTAAAAAATTTCTTCCTTATATCAAGCCTGAATCGACCATCTTTTCATTTAAAACCATTACCCCTTGTCCTATCACAACAGGCCCTGCTAAATAGTCTATGCTTGTCTTTCTTGCAAGCCCCCTTTAGGTACTGGAGGGTTGCTATAAGTCTCTCCTGAGCCTTCTCTTCTCCAGGCTGAACAGCTCAAACTCTGTTTGCTCACAGTAGTGCTGCTCCAACCCTTTGATTGTTTTTGTGGCACTCCTCTGTACCCACTCCAACATGTCTAATTTTATTACCAATTATCAATTGGTCTTTTTATTATTATTATTAATATTAGCCACATAGATTTGTTATCTGTTTCCTCACATTTTACTATTTGTAGTTCCACCCCAACAACTAAGAGTGTACTGTTACCCTGTAGCTAGGCTACACCTGCTCTCACACTATTTGGGAACATTTTATCTTTTGTTCCCACACTACAGTTTGGGAAATCATAACTGAAGTTCATAGGTTGCATAATGTGCAATGTTTAAAAGACATGAGATGTCCTGAGATCTTGCTGTAGTGCAGCATTTATCAATCAGCAGCAAATCTTATTTGAGAGGAAAATATTAAGTTTTCAGAAAAGTCAGATTAAAAAGGGAGTATTCCCACTGTCTCCCCTCTGGTTTCCACAGTCTTCTGTATCTTCTCAGTGTCCACCTTTTTTCTTGTGGGTGTCTTTGTACCAATGCTTTGGCAAATTATATCTGTATATGGTTATTTTTTCACATTAGAATTATAATATTGTCCTAGTAAATTACTGTTAGTTCTGTGCAGCCACTTTCCAGTGCTGCTTGAGGAAGGGAATTACTGGCATCACTTTAAGGTAGGGGCAATCAATACAAACTTGCAAATTGAAATACATTTGATGCATTACCTCTCCGCCTAACCAAGAGACAACTGAAAAAAATTAGTGAGGGATATCACACCAAGACTGATACAAACAAAAGAAAGTTACAAAGGGTTTTAAAAATTACTGGTCTATACTGTCAGCCTGTGGCCTAAATCTATATTCCTTGATTATCTAAACTGCTTATATGTTAGCTCTCACGCTGCCTAACAGGGAAACAAATACAGGCCCAGCAAGAGACCAGCTTAAATTAAAATCCTCCTAGTTAAGAAATTTGAGCAACAGGATATAAAGAACCAAAACAAACCTAATGGGCTAAACCGAGCCATAAATACCTGCTTTAAAGTAACGAGGGCAAAATCCATCCACTGTGATTCAACTGGTCTGTGAAAAAATCCTTTTGCAGTAGCATGGCTGCTACTGCAGCTAGTTGTTAGGCCATCATCATAACATACCATCTGCTCCTTTATATCCTTCTTTATAGCTCTGACTTTCAGAGAGATATAAGTGATTACCTCACATCTTTATTATATAAAAAAGAACTGTTTGCTAGTTCAGTGTTCAGGGGAAAAAAAAGTTTTTGTCAGTTACTCATCAATTTGCTCATCTGTTTGTCCTATGCAACATGATGATTTCAAGTCTGCTGACACTGTTACCCAAGGGAGTATGATTCATGCAATAATTTCCCTTCCTTCCTGCCTATTTCTTTTAAATTTATTGGAACTTTAATATATCGCATACATATTTTTCACCTTAAACTATTCTACTCCTACTAGCACTACAGTAATTCATTTCACTTTTAAAATCTTTTTTTTTTCTTTTAAAAATTTTTTTTTTTTTTTTTTTTTTTTAGATAGGAGGCTTAACGAGTATTAGGAAAACACTTTCAAATCAGATGGCATACAATTTTGGTTTCATACTCTTAACATCCCATTCTTGCCTATTTTCTTTTTCTCTTAAAAAATTAACTCCTTCAAGAATAAAGAAAGACTAATATTCATAAAAATACCTTTTTGTTTATAGATTCCTTTATTACCAAGACTATGAAAGAATCTTAGCAAGATGAGTAACTTCCCCCTTTTCTGTAGCATACTCCAGAATACATGGTCAACCAGCAACCTTCTGAAGTAGTCTCCTGATACTGAATCCTGTAGTGACTGAGGCATGGGTTCTTGAAAGAAACTCACAGGCAGCTTCAGGATGGAGCAAGACAGGACTTCCCATTTCTATGACAAGGGAAAGGCAGTCAAGGAAGACACCACTTCAGCGAGCTCAAATCATGCAAGTATGAAAATGCACAGCAAAGTATTGATCCTGGCAAAGACATTCTGCCCTATTTTTGTACTAAAATGGTCAGGACTACTTTCTTCATGCTCTAGATGAACTGAGCTGAGGGGAAGCATCTTGGCTCATAAAGCATATCCTAATCCACAGAGTAAAGGAACTGGGAGTGATATGTTGTGGTCAGTCTTCCTCTTCAGCAGAGTGCTGGAGGCAGTACATGAGGTTAAGTGGTGTTTAAGCACTGACCTATTTATTAAGCCTTTGTTTGCTATTTCTGGAAAAGAGTTTTCATTCTCATGATTTCATGGGTTTAGAAGTTTCCAACTTAGAAATACAATGTAATTTTGGTCCCTCTCACAGGAGCTCTTGTGAAGGATTTTTATGCAAGGAATGTGTCATTTTTTCTCCAGGAAAGGTGGTTGTAAGAAACATTTCTTTTAATGTCATTGCCCATTTCTCTTTTCCTTTAGGTAACTGTCTTCTTCTATCCTTGTCCCAGATGGCTGCTCTTGTATATCTACCACTTGCTGCAAAAACTTCCACCTTATCATGTGCTTTTTTTCCTGTGCACTTTTCCCTCTGCTTACTGGTTTGGTTTTCTTCTTAAATTTCCTTCCAAATATTATGTTTTTGAGAAAAAAAACACAAACAAACCTACTTTAAACAAACAAAAGCACATCTGACTTCCATGACCGACTTCACCCAGATCTGTTTCTATGCACAACTCACTTCCAGTTCCATTCCAAACCCATTCTCATTTGTCGTGCACATGGCACCCTAAAGGAACAGTCTGTGAAGTTGCAACTGTCCTTCAAAGTCTTTTATGCCTCAGTTACTGTAACAGCCCTCTCTGTGGCCTTTAAAATAGCATGTTCTAGACAGCTGAAATGTGAATGCAAGTCCACTGTTACCACATCCATGCTCTTTCTTCTCTTTCATATCAAACACTTCTTATTTGTGATGCTAGCCTTTTGCTAGAGCTATTGTTACTCTTAGCTGGTTTTGTACCTCTAGAAAGGAGCTGAGTCACACTGGAATACCCTAGAAGGGAGAAAAGGAAGTATTCTTATTATTCTCCCCCTGTAAGAGATCTGTTGTGCCTCAACCTGTTTAATAGAAAATGCTGCGCTGCAATGCTGCAATTTACACACGGACACTCTGGATAGACAGTGAAGCACTCAGAAAATCATGGGAAATTATTAAGTCATGATTTAATTGTTTTGCCTCTAGACCAGTCCTTGTGCACTTGAAATTGGAGAACTGAGAATTCTGTCACATTTTTTAAACTAATTCCAGTAAATTTACATGATAGAATTGTAGACATTCTCCTGTATCTCACAATCCTAAATCTACATCATCAGACCTTTTAACCAGCTTGGAAGGTTCTGTACACAGTTTAAACCATGTAAACAGAGTTAATAGAAGGCCTAAATTAAATTACAGTAGATGTCAGAATACGTAAGGATGTCAAATTAGCCTATTTCCCAGTACTACATAGCAATGGAGCCCTCTAAGGGTTACACAGCAAATTGATCACTTTCTAGCTAAGATGTAATATAGCCAATTAGGTATTTAACTGAAATAATGACATATATTCTCCACTTTATCTTTTTTTTTTTTTAATGAGTTAATCCAGCTATAGTGTATCACATATTACTGGGCTAAGTTTGAATAAGGTGACCACTCTGAAAGAGCATCTTCTACAGTAATTATCTAAGTTAATGATATTGAATGATAATGGCATTTGCCAATTGGAATTGAATTATTATGTGTCTACCTTATGAGCATATATACAAGAAAGCCAGAAGGCTTTGGTGTTTAACTGAGTATAATAATCTGACTGGTAGTATTTTAATCTAATTAAAAAAAAAAAAAGGAGAAATGCAATGCATATTAACTTCAACACAATTACTATACGTCTGGCATTTTCATTCAACATTGTGTGTGAAGATTTAGCTAGACTTTTAAAAGAAGATCACTTTTATTTGAGAAGACAAGTTCTCAATTTTTCATGAAAGGATTTTAAAATGGCATTTCTGAGCTCTAGGAGGCTGGAATTTGCCAATATTTATATGTATTAACATGCACAAGAATTAGAGAAACAGTCAGTTTAAAAATGAGATAATATCTATTTTTTTCTGTAATTTAACTTACTTGGCATTTATATTTCTTGGTCATGATACAACCATGAAAAGTTTTCTTTAAGTGCATTTATGTTACTATTCACTTTATAAATATATTTATATAATTTGAAATTCATATTACAAAAAAAAAAATCTGAAAGACTCCGATGTATTTCACTCTACTTAAAGTGTCAAGGATGTGTGTCTTTTTGAACGATTTCTATTAATGTTGAAGTCTCAGAAGTTAAAAATTCGAAACAGGTTGAGAGAACTGGGGTTGTTCAGCCTGGAGACGAGAAGGCTCTGGGGAGATCTTATAGCGCCTTCCAGTACCTCTAGAGGGCTTACAAGAGAGCTGGAGAGGGACTTTTGAGGGGAGCCTGAAATGAGAGGATTATGGGGATTGGCTTCAAACTCAGCGGGTGGGTTTAAGTTAAATATTAGGAAGAAATGCTTCACTTTGTGGGTGATGAGACAGTGGAAGAGAAGCTATGGGTGTCCTACCCCTGGAAGTGTTCAAGGCCAGGTTGAATGTGGCTCTGGGCCACCTGGTCTAGTAGGTGGCATCCCTGTCCGTAGCAGGGGTGTGATCTCCAAGGACCCTTCCAAACCACACATTCTATAATTCTATGAAATTCCAGTGGACTTGATGATTCTTGTGTGTCCCTTCCAACTCAGAATATTCTGTGATTCTGTGAGTTTCTTCAGAGCTTGGAGAAGAACTTGCTTCTTTCCTGACATAAGTATATAAATCGATCTCTTCAGTGTTTTTCATTCAAATATAAAACTTATCAAACTTTTTATAAACTTTATGCAAGGTAATGGTTTAGGGAACCATAGTTCACCTACAAGATTTGTTCTGTACATTTTCAGGGTCTTCTTTTTAAGTATCAGTTACTAACTAATCAGTTTCTGAAGGAGCTCTATTTAATAATAATTTCTAATATTTTAACTTAAATTTCAAAGAGAATTCCATGGAAATCATGCACCATTATAATTGTCATTTTTTGCTTCCATATAAATCCAGTCAGATAAATTTACATGCTACATTTGTTCTTTCTACAACATGAAGGAAACTTGGAAAACATATACCATTTACTAATTTATTTGGATTTTTGATTGTAAAAATCAGTAAACCAATTTGCTAGAAATTAGTCTCATGATTTTTTTTTATAAATTAGCTCTTTTTAATCATAAAAATCAGTGTAACATATTACCAGTTACAGCTCTTTTCCTAGCTTTATTTATGCCTGTGGATTTAATCAGAGGGATGCTGTGTCCCACTTTCTGTTAATACTATAGAATGATCAATCTAATTTAGGATTTAATGACATTGAAAGAACAAAAAAGATAAAATTGGACTGTTTTGTGTTGACTCTGTGACTTAAAATAAATAAATAAAAACCAGACTGTGATAACTTATAAAAGCTTTCACTATCAATTACTGTAAAAATCCAACATCTTTAAGTAATGCCATTAAATCTAAGCCAAATTTACAACACTGCTGTGAAACAAACATATTTAAACAACCGAAAAACTTGCAGTTTCCTGGATTCTGCCAGAAAGCACTGTGCCATAAAGAACCAAAGGCTTCCATACTATTTGTTTGGTACTTCAGCTTCCTGATTCTTGTGATGCTTTTGCTTGAGTACCCACCTTAAAAATCACAGTCTCTCCAGGATGGCTATAGGATGTTAATTACTCTCATTAAACCTTAAATCAAGGTGAAGAGTATTGTATCAGAGACTCTTACAGTTATGGAACTAAAAGAGTTCACATGTTTTAGATCCTACCAAATTAAAATACTTCCAAGCTTAGTGTTCTTTAAGATCAAGGGATACTGGTCCTAACTAAAAGAAAAACTTCACATCCTGCTCTGTTGATTAAAACTACTTGGGTGTATTAATTACACAGTTCTGAGAGATGAATGTGATTTCAGTGAAAGGTCCTAGACTAGACAACTCTGACCAGCTGAACTTCATTCTGCATCCTCTTGGGTCACTATACAAACGCTTTTTGCTGGATCAGAAGGGAGGAAAGGTACACAAGATTGTATTTCTTTGATTCAGGGTTAGATTAACAAGAGTGTTACAAACGACAATTGGCACTTGTCCATTTTAAGACATGCGCCTTGTTTCAATCAGTTCTGCTGAATGCCTTGTTAATTATTATGATGTTTTCAGATGAAAGAGGCGACATACTTGATCCTATTCCGCTAGTTTCAACTGGTTGTAACTCTGGACGGTGCCAAAGAAAACAGGACTATGATTTCAGTGGGACCACTTAAAATCAGTGTAACATATTACCAGTTACAGCTCTTTTCCTAGCTTTATTTATGCCTGTGGAACTATATGAGAAAGGCTCCTGCAGGTAAGGTTATATGAAACAATAAACACAAATACAGGAAATGTACAGACCTTCCTTTTGAGTCCTCTGAGATATTTTCTATTCAGTACAACACAGTTCTGGCATTGCAGCGAAACAGCGGTTAAGTATCGCCACAATTTAGAGGGACTGGTTAGAAGGCAGATTACAAAACAGAGGTTCCTAAAGCACATCAGTTTTGAGTTACGAGGCAGGCATTTCTCAAGCATGTTGTGGGTTATAATTGCCTAATCTTTTCAGTCCATTCAAACTATAAGACTATATCCTTCAAGAAGTGCTGTGTGGAAACAGAACTCAGATGAATTCCAAAGGTAAACAAAAACAGGCTTAAAACCCGGTATACAAAGAAGAACACCAAGTGGAGAACACTGCATATATACCTTCTCAAATGAAGTCATAAAGCCTCTGAACGCTCCATAGCACTGTTTGCCAGGTGGTGGAGAAATTCTAAAGTGACTTCTGAGACCCTCAGTCATGACTGTGTCTACTAAATATGTCACGTAACAAGGACAGACCTGGTAATAATGTATTATGCAAGGGTAAAATCACAAAGAAAGAGAAGATGTAGAAGTTCACATAAACGTCAATAAACTTTTCTCATATTGTTCACACAATAATGTAATTATTTTTATTGTTGTATTTCTTTTTAATTGGTTGAAGACAGGCTCCTCCATATGAAATGTAGTTATGAGCAAGCAGGGTATTTATTCCCTTGCTGCATTAAGAAACTTTACATGGTCCTGACTCTGATATATGCACATCATCACTACTACAAGTATGTTTTAATGTAAGAAACAAGAGTGTCAATAAAGTCTTGAAAGTGACTGGAGATGTATCTTGGAGCTCAGATAACAGTTTATGCTTTCAGCAGCTACAGTCCAAGGCTTCCTGGCCATTCCAAAATGCTGCAGAAAGAATTTATGAAGCTGTGGCAAAAAGCTCTACACAACAGTCTCAAAAGGAAAGCTTTGAATTAGCTTTTGCATGTGACATAGTGACATCCAGTGGTGAGTTTGGTTACCTGTAGTGATCTCCTGATGCACAGAAAAACATCAATACTTGTATTTTGTTGAAACACATTAAAATATTTAAAACATATTTTTAAATATTAAAAAAAATACAAAAATACACACAGTATGTAAGTTTCCTAACAAAGAAATATACTTTGATACATTAATTATAAAAATGGTATATTCATTTGAAGCAAAAAATCACAGAATCACAGAATAGGTAAGGTTAGAAGGGACCACAGCGGTCATCTGGTCCAACCTCCCTGCTCAAGCAGAGTTGTCCTAGAGCACATTGCACATGTCCATAGTTTAATCAAGCTTACAATAAAAGCAAACAAAAATGTCTAGCTGTATTTGAAGAAATAGAACAGTCTCTACAACTGTATTTTCTATCTTGTTCACACAAAAAATCACTACTCCTCTTTTTCCTGACATTCCCAGTTCCTATAAGAGTTTAAGATCTGAGATTATGATCTTCAACATCCACAAAGCAATTCTTCATAGGACTCTTCCTCCATTTAACAGTCACAGCAGATCCTCATCTAACTCTAACATAGCTTTAAACTTTAAGCTCTAGAGTAGATCTCTCCTTTCAAAATCCAGCTGCTGAAAAGTAATAAAACTGCCCTTCAAAGTTCTTTGTTTAGAATACGTGTAAGAATGTAGGAGACCTCAATTTACTGTCCTTCTGGGCCTTTGTGTTTTGTGTTTTTTTTTTTTTTATGGGAGATGGAGATACACGTATCTACTAAACTAGAAAATACTGCTGAGGAATGGACATTTATATTCCCTTATTGCATCTCTTACATTTTGTCTAGAATCACGAGACTCATTGGACCAAAAGGTGGTAAAAATACATCCAAGTTAAGGATATTGCATTTTCATGGATGTGGAAAAAGAGAGCATTCTAGGTTCTCATTTTTGGAAATCCATCTCAGTTATTACTTTTTCATAGGGAACAAGGCCAATCTCAAGCTCCAGCCAAGTTTACCAAATAAATTCTGATAATCTATCTTTTCACAGATTTATATGCAACAAAACTACTTTCTACAGCGGGAAAACTTCTGGGTTAATATTGCTTTCTCCCTTGTAATGTTTCTCCACACTGGCTGACCATGGAAAGACACAGTAAGGAAAGCTGAAGATTTGAGTAAGTGCCTGCAAGATATACAGACATGTAACGAATCACCTCTGTCTCATCTTACTCTCCATGGGATGCAACTGAGCAGCTACCAGCTTTTCTGTATTCACGTTAAATAAACAGGTTCTTTTGCAAGCAACCCAAATTCAGGTTTCACAATTAAAAGCAAAGGTATTCCACCAACCTTAAACAATTGGCTCTAATTCACTTATAAACTATAAGTAGGCAAAACAGTCTCCAAATTCACAATCTAATCATTTTGAGTTGTCAGCAAGCAGACTCATACTTTATGTTATTGCAGTTATCACTTCATAAATCCAGACTCAGCATGAAGAAAAGTCATGCTTCACTTACTGAGGGTTTGTTACGGTTTACACCACCTACCTTTTTTTTTGTTTGTTAAAAACCAAACTCAGAACAACTTAGCTCTTCAACTCAGTGTTTCTTGGGCAGGGTTAGCTAGAGGAGAACACAGGTAAGTTTGAGTCTGTCTGAAACGCAGAGAATGGGAATATTTTTTCAACAAACATAAATGCACATGCTAGACAAGGTCAACCAAGACAGCCAGCAATCATACATGACCCATCTGGTGGCCTTGTATGATGGAACGACTGCAACAGTCAACAAGACAGATTTTACCTACATAGACTTCTGTAAGGCCTTTGACACTGTCCCGCACTCCTTATCACTAAACTGGAGAGACATGGATTTGAAGGGTGGACTATTTGGTGGACAAGAAATTGGCTGGATGGAGACAGCCAGATCATTGCAGTCAATAGCTTATGTCCAGGTGGTGGCTGGTGATGAGTGGTGTCCCTCAGGTCCCTTATCTTGGGACCAGTACTCTTTAATGTCTCTATCAATGGCATAGTGAGATTAAGCACACCCTCAGAAAGTTTGCAGATGACATGAAGCTGAATGGTGCAGCTGACACAAAAGAGGGAAGGGATGTTACTCCAGAGCGACCTGGACAAGCTTCAGGAGTGGGCCCACAACAACCCTTGCAAGTTTGAATGGGCCCAAGTGAAAGGTGCTGAACCTGGGTCACGGCAATCCCAGATACCAGTAAGAACTGGGAGATAACCCACTGAGAGCAGCACTGCCAAGGACTTTGGGGTTCTTGGGGTCGAAAACGTGGAGATGAGCCAACCATCTGCAGCTGCAGCAGAAAGCAAATCGTATCCTGGGCTGCATCAAAAGCATTGTGGGCAGCAGGTTGGGGGAGGTGATTCTGCCCCTCTGCTCTGACCTTGTGAAACCACACCTGGAGCACTGCATCCACCTCTGGGGTCCTCACCACAAGAAAGATGTGGACCTGTTAAAGCAGGTCCAAAGGAGGCCACAAAAGTGATGAGATGGCTGGACCACTCCTCCTATGAAGACAGGCTGAGAGCCTGTTCAGCCTAGAGAAGAGAAGGCTCCAGGGAGACCTTATAGTGGCTTTTCAGTAAAGGGACCTTACCAAAAAGAGGGAGAACAATTTTACAGGGACAAGGGGGGTTTGCTTTAAACTAAATGAGGGCAAGTTTATATTAGATGCTAAGAGGGAAATGTTTGCTCAGAAAATGATGAGGCACTGGAACAGGTTGCCCAGATAAGATGTGGATGCTCCTCCCTGGAAGTGTTCAGGGCCAGGTGGGATGGGGCCCTGAGCCACCCATTCTAGTGGGTGGCATCCCTCTCCATAGCAGGGGGGTCAGAATTAGATGATCTTCAAGGTCCCTTTCAACTCAAGCCTTTCTGTGATATATGGAAACCATTTTTATGTTTGTGAAAATTTATCTCATTCAACTGTTACATTTACTTACTATAGTTTCAGCAGTCAAGGAAGGTTTAAAAACACCAACCTCACAATTTTGAAGTGTACATTTTGAGATGCTCAGCCTTCAAAAAATATTGATACAATTTTTATATTTGGAGCTGTTTATAGTTTCACAAAGCAACACTTTTGGAAGACAAAAGAAATGCCATCTCTTTAGTTTGGTAATATAAAGTGGTTCAGCTGTCAGTAGTTCTTGACTGAGCGATAAGTGAAGAGAACACTAAAGAGGCAGGGGAAAGTTAAAGCAATGGATCCAAGACTAACCTTTCACTGCCCTTCCACGATGCTGTGAAGCCCTCAAGTAAGAGTTTCACTTTCTGCCTCTCTAGAAGACTCGCAAACTTTGTAGGCATAGGCATCTGCTATCTCCTGTGGGTCCATATTTCCACTGGTGTGAAGACTCTTCAAGGACTCAAAATTAATCTCACAAATACTTACTTAGGTTATAAACTTACTAGTGTTCTGTTATTCTGTACTCAAATGTTTTTTATTTTTTTCAAATGTTAGTCTAAGTTCAATTTTGTAGCTCATCTTTCCTGTCTTAAATGATACCTATTTTAGACACAAGTGTGCATCTCCAAAGATACAATCTTTTCCAAATATGGGCAGTTTGAACTGTGTTCACATCCCCCCCTTCAAATTTCCTTAATTCAATAAAAGCAGGCTACTTGAAGCAAAACTGAAGTCTTCCTCATTTTTACCACAGCTAATTTTTCATTTTCAGTTATTTATTAAAAAAAGCATAAAAAATTAAACAAAATTGCAGAGAACATTATAAAGTTTCTTCCCTTCCTTTCTGTTCTGTAAATAAGCAAAACGATAAAAATTTCATCCAGTTTTAAGAAAATCTATTTATCTAGCAGTCTTAAAAACAAAAATGTAAATTAAAAAAAAATGCAGAAATCATTTTGAATTACTTACACAAATTAAGTACAAGATTTTACCAAACAGAGAAATTTTTTTATGAGCAAAAAGAAGGAAAAAGTTTGATCAAAATTTAATACAATCAATTTAAGATACAGTGGATAGTTTTATTAATAAAATGCCATTGGCACACAATACACATAGGAAGTATGAAACTTGATTTATAAAGAAGTGAAATGCTTCACAGAAGCACGGATTCCTGAGTTATTCTGAATACAATCTCTCATTTACCGTAATTCATAACACTGCTCCAAAGAACAACGGATAGCTGATAAACACAAGGTTAAGATATAGTTAAAAAACACATATGCAAATGAAAACTAACTGGAAGATTGTATCTTTCTCAATTTCACAGCCAATTCAAGTGTATTGTAGTTACCTGCTTCAACCTCATTGTCCACAGCCACATGTTACAAAGTCTTCTTGATACCAGACACAAAAGTATCTGTTTCTGAATAACCATACAGAAGGACTGATTACCCAGACAAGCACTATTACAATAGATAAAGATAGTGTCAGGTGTTTTCACTTCTTTTTCTCTTTTTCTGCTTTCCTTCTCTGTTGTAGTGTCTTTAGTTCAGTCATTACATTCAAAGTTCTGTAAACCCAGCTGACCTGAAAAGTAAGTAAATTATTAAATTTAACTAATCCACATACATTCACTTATCAGTTTAATGAAAGCATCCATATAAATGAACATATACATACCACAATTATAATAGTATTCACCAGCAGTGGTGCTGAAAATACAAGCGAAATAAACATTCCTCTTGAATCAAAGTATTGGTATTTAGAAAACAACCTGAAAGAAACACAGTAATAATGAGAGAGGAAGCTTTATTCAGTGTAGTTCACACACTGGACTTTCACAGTAATTATTCAACATGAACTTCATACACATCATCCTATTTCTTGGGAATCCACAAAGACAGGGCAGCATTCTATCGTATTAAGTCAGAAAAAAGAGGCAGTCAACATCTCATCAGTTACGAATATTTATTACAACACCAATCTTTCTCTTCTTTAAAGTTTTGTTGTGCAAACACTGAATAAAACAATCATCAATTAAGAAACTTACCAATGTGACTACAAAAGTACATATATTTTTGCATCAGAATCAATCTTATCCTCAAGTGTCTAAAATTACTAAGTATTTTGCTTACTTATACTAGAAAAGATAGCAGAAATAATAAATGTAGTGAAGCTGTAATTTGTCATGCATGCCTGAAGTGAAACACTTACAGTTAGATGCCTGCATGAATTCTAGCTGTATCATAATTACAGCATAATTTCTAGCTATATCAGTCCAATGCTTATCAAAATACGCCATCCGTTTAATTCTGATACACAGGTTTAGTAAATCAGACAAATGTTAATGCTTTTTATGCATATAAGTACATAGAGCAGCAGTGATATTTTTGAGAAATGGTTCTTTAGCTTACTAAATGTGAGTAATTACTGAAGAAAACCCATCAAAAACCCCAAAGCTCATATCCTTTCCCCCTTAACCACAGCACTCTGCTTTACTCTCAGTTCTCTGACCAATTAGTTTACAACCATACATATAAACACAGATTTTAAGTAGTACAACAAAGGCATACCAGCTACCAAAATTACAATTTCTTATAACCTAAGGGATGTCTATGTTGCATTGTATAGTTTTATTCAAAAAATGAAAGTGAAACCAGTTACCTCCAATTCATGGCTGCTAATTCATTGATATATTCAGCGCAGTACACCAAGCCCACTGTACAACAAAAGAAAAATATGAGATTCAGTATTTCTTTAAAAATAAACTGCCATAAACTGTGATATACACTAAAGATGTGTACATACCAGGTAACAATCTCTTGATCCTCCAAAGAACAAACTACACATTCAGTATTTAATAAAAAAAATAAAAATAAAAAGATATGTATGATCAGTTCCACTGCATTTTCCAAACGAGTTAGACCTTGGGCATTCAAACTAGTTTTAGTAACAACTGGGAATACTTTACATAACGAGTCTAAAGTAAACAGCATGCCATTGGAAATTCTGTATGACTAATATTAAGCCTGTATTCTTATAGGGGACTTCAGGCCTGTTGTGTCATGAACAGGGCATTGTCTGCTTGCCCTCTGTAGATCATTTAAAACTCTGGAATTACAAGTGAAAGTATAGCTATTGCATAGAGATGTATAGAAAGGCTTCTAGATTCCTTTTGGGGGTATTAAATATTATTAAAACCTTAGATATAGCTATTTCCTATTTTGAGAAAGCTGTAATTCCTCTACCACCAACTTGACTGGTTCACTAAATGGTATTTTTAAAGTCAACAGTCTTCCCGTGGCTTTTTTTGCCTGCAAATCTCTTTCAATTGCTCATTCTTCTACCTTCACTCTGCAAGCATGAGAGAGCTGTGGTACTGTGTAAAGAAACCTGACTCAGCAGAAAATCCAACACATGGCTAGAACCAAGGCAGTGCTCGTAATATGTGGATCTCATTCAAATTTATGTGATCTTAATTAAAGCAAAGCTAGTAGGTCTTCTGCCAGACAGTCATGAAGATACAGACTGGGCTAGGCAAGGTCACAGCGGATTCTCAGGCTGAAGGCTGACAAATCCTGAGATAACAAATGTTGTTACTGCATTGTACAAGCCAGTCTTGGTCTTCCTCATGCCATTATCAGGGCTCATGCCAGCAGGGCATATGTTGAACCTGCTCCAGAAACTAAAGCTGACCATATTCCTCGAACTGCAGCATTAGAACAAGGCAGAGTGAAAAGCAACTGTTGGCTCTCAGTCAATTTCTTTTCTGCTTCTCCAACAGCAACAATTTATTGCGAAGCTGTGATAAGACAATGACCGCGGAGAAACCTTGCTCATCCCAGACCCTCACTAACATCAGAATTTTAAGTCGCTCCTTCATACATTTTCTTGGAAAGAAAATAAATACATATCTATAGGTCATAGCAGATTCTATGGCACATCATCATCTAAAGGCGCATGCATTAGTAGAAGAGAAATCCGAATTGCGTGCCCTTCACCTGCTGCCGAGCGCAGCACTCACCCATGCAGAGGAAGTGCCCGACCTGCACCCGGCGGTGCTGCAGGGACGCGCAGGTCAGCAGGAGGCACAGCACGTGGAAGGCGGCCAGCCCCAGCAGCCAGGGCTCGGACCAGTCCGTGCTCTGAGGGCGGAACGAAGGCGCATCAATCGGGCGGCGGCGGCAGAAGGGGCGCCCGGGCGGGCACGGCTCCTGCTGCCGCCCCGAGCGCGGCCGCTCCCG